>PNEQ01114289.1:0-10895 GCA_003012365.1 Medauroidea extradentata
TCAGTGTAACATAGCTAGAGCGTTCCAACCTTACATTGCAGTACAGCGCTTACGGCGCGCTGTTGCCAGAGCGCAGTGGTAGATATATGATGGGTACAGTCAGTTTAACATAGCTAGAGCGTTCCAACCTTACATTGCAGTACAGCTCATACGGTGCGCTGTTGCCAGAGCGCAGTGGTAGATATATGACTGGGTACAGTCAGTGTAACATAGCTAGAGCGTTCCAACCTTACATTGCAGTACAGCGCTTACGGCGCGCTGTTGCCAGAGCACAGTGGTAGATATATGATGGGTACAGTCAGTGTAACATAGCTAGAGCGTTCCAACCTTACATTGCAGTACAGCTCTTACGGTGCGCTGTTGCCAGAGCTCAGTGGTAGATATATGACGGGTACAGTCAGTGTAACATAGCTAGAGCGTTCCAACCTTACATTGCAGTACAGCGCTTACGGCGCGCTGTTGCCAGAGCGCAGCCAAGTTACAAAGTTCGAGACATGTACTGCTTCAAAAGTTGAGTACTAGAGTATTATTGTTGGAATAGCAATAAAATGTTTTGTAAATGCTTGTTCTATGGAAGAATATGCACAGATTATTAGCACATCTCCTTGTAAATGTTTGTTTAAAAAGAAACAGAACTAAGTGTATAATATTAAAAAAACACATCTTCAAGTGAATATAAAAATTACTTTCTATATATTTTCTGCTGCCTTTTATTCATTAACCAACAGGTTATGGGCCCAGGAGGCATTGAGAAATAACAGAAAGGTTGGGTTTTAAATTTATACTGTTAAATTTTAACGAAGATGGAATCAACACCACAAGTCACAAACTTGAAAGGTGAGTCAAACTGGAACATATGGAAATTTCAGATTACTATCGCAGCTGAAGCGAAAGGATATGACAAGGTGTTGTTTGGTAAAGAATCCAAACCAAAAGAAAGTAAGGAATTAGATTTATGGCAAGCCAAGGATTGTAAAGCAAAATACCTGTTAGTCAGTAGAATGGAAGAGGAACCAATAATGCATATTTTAAATTGCACACATTCTGCTGAAATGTGGTTAAAATTATTGTCAATATATGAACAAAAATCTGATACTAGTATTCATTTACTGCATGAAAAAAATTTTAAGTATACTTATGAAGGAAAAGGTATAGCTTCACATATATCATCTATCACAGATATTGTTTTAAAATTAAAACAGCAGGGAGAACAAATATCTGATAGACAAATTATGACAAAAATAATAATGTCACTTCCATGAACTAACTTCTCGATTGATTATTGAAGAAAATAGATTAAAATCAAAAGAAAATCATGACAAAAAATCATATAAAGCTTTTGCTATACAACCATTTCATGAAAAATGTTAATTTTTTCATAAAACTAACCACATTATCAACAAATGTTTCAAAAATCCCGTCAACAGATCAAAGATAATTTGTAATTTTTGTTCAAAACCAGGGCATTTCCAAAAGTATTGCAAATTTCGAATTAATAAAGAAAATCGAAGCATGAAAAATGAAAGCCATATGCAAAAAAGTAAAACTGGCAAATCAAAAGATATGAACAATGCTTTTACTAGTCTAGCATTATATAACACTGAAGAAAGTATTGAGGCAGAATACTTCTATTTGGACAGTGGTGCAAGTCAACACATGAGCCCCCAAAAGAAGTATTTTCATAATTATGAAGAATGTTGTTCAAAAGTTAAGTTATGAGCTGGACGATTTGTTGAAGTTGCTGGTTTTGGTGACATAAATGTTACGTGCTTTGTGAATGGAAAGCTGGTGAGAAATGTGCTTAAAAATGTTTTGCATTTTCCTGAGTTAAAGCTTAATATTTTTTCTGTTTCTCAGGATTTGTCTAAAGGGCATGTTCTTTTTGGACAGAAAGATATTTGTAGATTAGAGAAAAATAATAACACTACGGCCATAGCCAAGCTAAAAGGCAAAGTTTATATATTAGATATGACCGTCGATATTGAAGTTGTTGCTTCTTCTATGGAAACCAAGCCGCCAGTAAATGAAAAATCTTTAAGTTCTTGGCATCAAAAGTTCGCCCATCAAAATATCAAGCACGTAAAAGAGATTTTGTCAAAATTAAACATAGAGTATACAAATGTAAATAATTTTATATGTGAAGCATGTATTATGGGCAAACAACAACAACTGCCATTCAATAAAAAATATTCTCATCCTTGTGAACTGATTGATACATGTCGACCTTTGCGGACCAACGGAGGTCAAAAGTATTGGTGGATCAAAATATTTTCTTTTAATGAAGGATGACTACTCTCATTTTAAAACTTTTTATATGCTCAAGTCAAAGTCTGAAGTGCCTCAAATGTTGAAGAAATTCTTAGTCTTATCTGAAAGGGACACTGGGCATAAAGTGAAGGCAATCAGATCAGTTAATGGGACTGAAGTAGTTAATGAAGAAGTAAGAAGTTTGTTAGAATCGGAAGGCATTTGCTTCAGACTTCAGCTCCTTATTGTCCGCAACAAAATGGGAAAATTGAGAGAGAGATGCGAACAGTTGTGGAAGCAGCTAGATCAATGATTTTATCTTCTGGACTTGAAAAAAGATTTTGGGCAGAAGCAGTAAATACTGCGACATACGTTCTGAATTTGACTGGGACTAGTAGTATAAAAGACAAAACTCCATATGAATTATGGTTTGGCCGAGAAATTAATCTTGATCGTTTGAAAATTTTTGGAGAAAATGTAATCGTTCATATTCCTGATTGCAAAAGAAAAAAATGGGACGCAAAAGGAAAGAAAGGTATTTTTGTAAGTTATGAAGAGAACAGTAAAGCATACAGAGTATATTTCCCTGATGGAAAAGTTGAAGTATCCAGAAATGTAATATTCTTGCCACCAAATTCAAAATATAAAAATGGAAGAGATTAATAATCCTTGAGTCCATTTCCGGATGAAGAGTTTCTCCTTGAAGAGAAAGATGAAGAGTTTCACTTTGAAGAGAAAGATGAAGACAATTTTCACCTTGAAGATAAAAATGAAGAGACAGAAACAATTAGAGGTTTCAAAGAAGATATCTCAAAAGAAGGCGAAACTGAAACACCAAACTCAGATAAAAAAACTTACCTAGAATACTTCGTGATCCTTAGACTGTCAAACCACCTAAAAAATTTAATGGTTTCGAAACGTGTTTTTTTAGCTGCAAAAGAAGAATCACTAACTTAACAAATAAGTAACTGAAGGACCTCAAAATAACAAGTGGTTAGAAGTAATCAAAAATGAACAAGACGCCATAAAAGAAAATGGAGTATGGAAGGAAGTTTTGTTGCCTCCGGGAAAACAAACAGTGGACTGCAGGTGGGTTTTTCGTAAAAAGAAAATTAACGATCATGAAGTACAATATAAAGCAAGACTTGTAGCGCGAGGTTTTCAGCAAAAAGAAAACTTTGATTTAACAGAAATATTTGCACCCGTTGTCAAACTACCAACCCTTAGGATATTACTGGCAGTAGCAAATCACTATGACATGTATATTCACCAGATGGATGTTAAAAACGCCTTTTTATATGGCGAGATTCAAGTAGAAGTTTATTTATCTAAACCAGATGGAATACAACAAGATGGAAAGTTCTGAAATTATCAAAATCACTCTATGGATTGAAGAAGTCACCGAAGGATTGGAACTCGAAATTCAATTCATTTATGATAAATGAAGGTTTTCAAAGGGCGAAATCTGATTATTGTCTCTATATTAAACACGAGGGAGGAGATCTATTATATGTCCTGTTGTATGTGGACGATATTTTGATTATTTCCTCCAAAGAAAGTGCCACAGATAAACTGAAACAAAAATTAAAAGAAAACTTTAAAATGAAGGATTTCGAAGATAATATAAATTATATTAGTTTAGCAATAAATCACCACAGAGAAGAAGAGGAAATTGAAATAGATCAAATTTCGTACCTAAAATCGTTGCTAAAAAACTTTGAAATGGAAAATTGCAGATCAACACATCTTCCTATGGATCCAAAATTTAGAAATATTGAAAGTGATTCAGTTGACGAAAACCTGGCTAAAAAATGTAGAAGAATAATTGGATCACTGATGTATGCTGTACTTGGAAGCAGGCTTGATTTAGCAATATCTGTTAATATTTTAAGTCGCTATCAAAGTCGACCTTCTGAAAATTTATTCCAAGTGCTGAAAAGAATTTAAAGATATGTCAAGGGAACATTAAAACGAAAATTTATTTATAAGAAAATTGAAGACGCACCAGCCATTGAAGGTTTCGTTGATTCTGATTGGGCTGGAGATACCGATTCACGTCGTTCAACTACAGGATACTTATTCAAGGTATTTGGATGTTCAGTATCGTGGCTGTCCAGCAAGCAAAAGGTAGTAGTAGCACTTTCTTCGACAGAATCAGAATATATTGCCTTGAGCGCTGCTGTGAGTGAAGGCTGCTGGATCAACAATATTTTAATGGAACTTAACTCCTAACACTACTCCGTTCATTATTCATGAAGATAACCAGGCGACAATGTGTATTGCGAAGAATCCAGAAGCTCACAAGAGAATGAAACACATTGACGTCAAATATCATTTTATTCGAGAAAAGATTTCGGAGGGGACTGTTAAGTTGGAATACATAAGTTCAAAGGACCAAATAGCAGACAGTCTGACTAAACCTGTGTCAAGAATAATTATTGATAAATTCTCTTCTAAAATAGGGCTTGTGTAAATTCAAAATCATTTTTAAACAGGTTTAGTGTCATGTATTTTTTATTGTTCTTTTCATACTTAAGTTTATGTTAATCATTTTACTGAGGGAGAGTGTTGGAATAGCAATAAAATATTTTGTAAATGCTTGTTCTATGGAAGAATATGCACAGATAATTAGCACATCTCCTTGTAAATGTTTTGTTTAAAAAGAAACAGCATTAAGTGTACGATATTAAAAAAACACATCTTCAAGTGAATATAACAATTACTTTCTGTATATTTTGTGCTGCCTTTTATTCATTAACCAACAATTATACTATACACTTTTTCAACTGATATCATTGGAATTGGTCTAAAATTAAGCTTCAAAATATGTATCTAATCACATTTTATACTACTTTAAAATATGAAGCAGTTCACATACTTGATTGGTATGAATTTACATTAGCAGTAATAGCCAATTCGTAAACAAATAATTACTGTCAAGGCTACCAATTATCATTATAGCTACTCCCGATAAAACATGATATTTCGTCTGTCTGAAGACAATGTACTTGTTGTAATGTTTATTATGAAATCGAAGATGGAAAACCAAATGTCGTGTAGAAACTGGAAAATGTGGTTGTTTTTGTCATTATTAACTTCGCTAAAGTTGCATTTAAAGTGGGAGATTTATGAAACAAGAGTATAAACTTTTGGCCATGATGTCAACTTAAGGGTCTTCACGTGGCAAAAATACATAATTTGAAATTTGCACGACATAGTGTTCCTTTTATAAACTTGTAAAAATTTTTTAGCTCTCACAGTTTTTCAATAACGGCATGTCAGTCAGGATTCGCAAGTTACGGTAACACAGTAATAACAAAAGCCAAGTGTCTTACTGGAATGAAATAATTTAATCTGAAATTATATATTATGGGCAATATGCTAAAATATTTAAAAACACACAACAGTCTTATGCATATATATATATATATATATATATATATATATATATATGTATGTATGAGACAATGCCGTTGGTAGGCGGGTTTTCTCGGGGATCTCCCGTTTCCCCCAACACCGCTCCATACTCACCTCATGTCACCATTCACCAGCGCTGAAGACCTCGATGTTAAAGAAAGTCTCAAAGTGAGTGAGTGATATTTTGGTCAGCGCATAACACCTATGTCTTTAGCGCTGGTGAAGGATGATATGTAGAGTAACTGGAAAATCGCGGAAATAGTTGACTGTTTGCTAGGCTCCAACGATATAACACTGAATGTTTCGTATCGGCATTGGCTATAGTTTATTTGTAGCATTTTTTCTCTCTACAACATGCCCAGTTAGAACTGTACAGCTTGGACACACAGCGTGTGTGATTTGTCCCAAAACTGTTCACACGTGTCACGGTTAATATAATACACTTTATTGGCGACTATTTTAAACATTTTCGCGATTTTCCAGTATCTCTTGTGATATGATGTAAGGAGCGGTGCCGGAATGTAGATTATCTTGCGACAATTTTTTGCTTATCATATATATATATGTATATGTATATATATATATATATATAAGTTCTGTACAGTAAAACTTGCTCTGTGTAAACGTCCTGAATTGTCGTATAATGACGTGTTCTATAAGTGTGTAGCCTATATTGTGTAATTTAAATATTTAATTGAACTTAATTATTACTCTTATTGTTCTTTAGAATGAAATTTATACAATCTGTTTTAAGCAAATTTAATATTAATGTATTTCAATAATATAAAATAATAATAATCGGACAAGGTACAGAATTGATCAATCATGGGCCGATATTTATTTAGGGGAATGTTGTTTGCGTTTCATTTTCGGTTTCAACTTCGCAGGTTAGTCAAAGTTACCATGTTACTGTTGTTTCTTTCCAAGAGCATAAACGGTTCGTTTGTAACAGCTCGTTACTTTGTAAGCTATTTTACTTGCACTAATAGTACGTATATGAAAAATACTGGAATGTGTTGAACACAGTATTTCGCTCCCTCCCTCATAGCCTATCTATATCGTGTCTTCTAGATGGTTTACCTTCCATATAAATACATAACAAAAAGGACACATTAACGAAATTCTTGTTCTGAAATCAGTCAGTGGACATAAGAAATGACGTGGCCGTGAGACATAGGCGCACTCCTGGACCAGTTTGACGCAGGACAGTAAAACCTGCAGACTAAAGGGAGACTGTATGTTATTTACTATCCTACCATTACAAAACCTCACAGTTAGTACAGATAACGGAACCTCAAGCACTCGTCAGATGTCATGGTTTGGCGGCCAGTGCGTCGACCTAATACGCAACACGCTTCACACTTACAAGAGAACGGTTAAAACTACTAAAGTCGTATCATTCAACAATTACGCCTTTTTAACCAATTTTAATGTATATTATATGTGTTTCTTGAATTTGCTTTTTCCTTTGATGTTAAAAATCAAGTTCTGTATGTATATTTGTACTTGTGTTATACATATAGTTATTTGCGTATAAAAGAACAACACATGGGCTATTTACGTATGCAAAATTGATTGCAATTTAGTTTTGAATGTGATTTTCTTAGAATATTTAAGAACAAATAGCATATTTGTACGTTTTTTGCAGATAGTTTCTTCACATATTTAATACCAGGATTTTAGGTTATTTTAGACATTTATAAGTTTTTTGTAATGAGGTTAGTAATTAATTTGCCTTGTAGATTTGTTTGTGATAAATATAGAATATAATTTATATTTGTGCTACTGTTTAGGCTGTGCGATATAGCTGAACCATGGAACTTACTTACAAGTGTAGATCATTGCAGTAAATACAAATGTGTCAAATATTCAAACATGGCGTAAACATTTAATATTTTTAACCCTTTCTTGTATTCCTTCAATTAATTAGCAAAATTATTAACCACAGACGTATTTTGAATACAAAGTAAACAATGTCGCACAGTGTAGTAGTACCATATATCTCTTCTGTTACAACCTGGTAAATGGGTATATAATGTGTACAAATAACTGCATTTTATGTCTTCGGACTTTCATGGGTAAATTCCTTCACATTTAACACATCAACACCTGAAATCAGTCATAAACCCTACCTTCCACAGCCAAAGCGGGCCACAATCAGCTGTTTTGTTTTGGCCGCACATCGGTAGTGCATACGCTGAGTCTATCCGTATATAATATATGTCGTTAGTTTTGAGGCATTAAGTTAGGCCCTACTACTTCACGAATCACTGAATTTTCGTGAAGAAACGTGTTTTTATTCCAAACAATAGTGTTAATTCTATGTTTTCGTTATGTCAGTAAATTATGAACCTGTATTTGTCTATGGTGTGTAACAGAAACAAATTTGTTATTTGCACACACGACATAGTGGATGCAGACGATAAAAAGTAGGGTTGTGAAATGGTTACTACAGCGAAATAATTTGAATTTCACCACCCTATTTATTGTAGTACCCATACACAAGTTCAAGCCTTGATATTTCAAGACAGATATACAAGCATTTATACGAAATATACTAATATAAAATTGTGTGCAATATTCCACGACTTATGGTAATGTTTACAATGAATGTTGTGGAGACGTCAGATATCACCGATAACGATAAGAATGAAAAATGAAAGTTTAATAACGTTATTCCAAAAATTAATATATCATGGCTATTAAAATTACAAACATCTAGAGATCGTCACTGAATGATCCGAGAAGATATAAACTTTTTAGCGATGAAATTGCCAACATACAATTACAAACAATATTCGTTGGTATCGTTTATTATTCACGGAATGTTGACCAAGCATTTTATTAACACTGATATAAAATACTAGGAAACTTATAAACATACTATCGGGGCAGCAAGGCTTCAAACAAATATGCCACATTTGTTGTGTGTGGTCGCAATTTAGTGCGTGAGGCGTATTCCAGCCTAAACATATGTCAGTAGGTAACATTAGCTGTTGTGATGTAGGTCAAGCATGCTGTGAACTTGTGTGTTGCGACACATTCAAGGAGGCGGCATTGAGCTAGGTCAGGATATACAAGCAGCAAATGTTAGCGCTTACTTGGCAAAGAAAGGCAGGCAGGGTAGGCAGCGGGCTATTTTAGTGTTACAAGGACGAGTGCGCGATTATTTGAGCGTGTGAGGTTGCCTAACCTTGCAGCACCTCAGCTGTTTACCTTGTAACGTGAGTGGAGTACTGTCAGCTGTATGCACTAGTTACCAGAACACGACTTTGCCGCGCGACAGACGACGCTGTGCGGCGAACACCACTGTTGTTTATCCAACACATGCACGCTAAATACATAGTCCTTACATGCTGCCAACATAAATATTTCACATTGTATTTTTTCTACTAATACGGACATTTTCGCTTCGAGACCAGTTACTTATTTTTGAAGAATTGATGGGAAAATAACTTGGAAGAAAAACTATCAAGGATATATTTGAGTGAGAGCTTGCAACAGGTGTTGATGAGTAATATGAACCGTGATGGTGAGTTGATCATAATACTAGTGACGTGTATAGGTGTATTGCAGGCAGTATACACACCAGGCGGTAACTACTAGTACAACCAGCTTCCTGGCAGCATTGCAATGTACTCCCAGCCTGTATGTGTTTACTGCACAGCGTGTGTAACAACTAGCAGTGATATTACTGTACTGAGCTGTGTTGCTACTTCTTCCTTGCTTGCAGTCCTACACGTGCTAGTTCACACCACGTGTGTAATACACTAACTTTGCCACCACCGACTGTAATTAATCTGATAATAATACTACACAAGTAATATAACCGCCCTGTTAGCACTATGTACTCTCAGTGCAAATAGTACACTGTATTTGTGTAACCTCGCCTATCTCAATGTTTTTTTACAATAAACAAGTTTTTTTTTTCAAGGCCAAAGAAAATGTTTTTTGTTCTTAGCATTATATTGCATGCCAGTCGGTGGTGGCTTTAGGATCGAATTTTGAATAATATTGTATTGGAATTGTGGGTATTGAAGTAAACATTATCCTATAGCGAAGAGCACTTCGATATTACGACTGGCTCAACAGGTATGAGGGAATAATCTGAAACAATTTCATTTCTTTACACTGCCATAGGAATTCCAATTTACGAAATATCTTGTACTGTCATCTCAGATATTTGCGTAACTATCCAGCTGAAGTGAATGTCTCAATCTATATTGGTGGTTAATTTAAAAACTCAGTTCCTCATTTTTCATATCACGAAAATCTTGATCATAATCTTGAAGTAAAACCCAACTTTTATCTTGAAGAGTTTGCTGGATATCGATAAATAACTGGAAACGAATTTAACGTCTTTTCGTCGCATTAAATATCATAATTTACATAAATCATGAAATTGCTTAATAGACATTCGTATGAAAAAAATAATGTCCCATTGAATTGCAAATCACGAGAGCTAGTAAGGTTCGAGCAATATTGACAATTTAACAAAAGTACCATTTACCTATTATAACCCCGTAAGGGGTACAGTAAAATATCAGTTTCTAATGGTTGTATACGCCCTGAGGAAAATCCCATTTGAAAATGTCACATTTCAAATTGAAATAATAATACTAGTTGATATGTGCTACGATATACAAATCAAACTTTACTAGTACGCCTATGTATAGAGACAATATCATCAGGGAATATAATGGTATTCAAAGTACATATGTGACATAGTATCATACATGACTTGCTATAATATGAGGGGCGGTACAGGCAACATATTATAGTGTATGTGCAGATGAGGGAAGATGTGGTAAAAGTCCTCACCGACATCTCAGCCACACTCGCACAGTAGCAGGGAAAATATCGCGGTGTAACCTTGCTTGGTGTTGACAGTGTGTTTGTCAGGTTGGTATCTGTCCTTGCCTGGCGCGCTAAGCTGCGTATATGTTCTCATGTCGACCTTCACAATGTCCTCATCTCTAGGCCAGCAGCAGCTATTTGTGGACTGCCATGTCCGCCCTAACACTGATGCGACCTGCTAGTTCTGCAACTCGCTTCCTCGACTAGACGAGACGCCCGACTACACAAGTTACACGCCATCGGCTCCTTGCAACTAGATCAAGCGCGACAAATATCTGCCTGCATGCTGTTCACAGCAGTCATGGCGAGTACAGGAACACGGGCTGTATCCTACACGACCATGGCGAGTACAGGAACACGGGCTGTATCCTACA
>PNEQ01114290.1:0-10895 GCA_003012365.1 Medauroidea extradentata
TGTCATATCGTCGTACCAGGTCTAAGCAGAACTGCACAAACGTGAAAGGTAAGTATTCATTTCATATAACAAGCCCTCCACATATCGCTGCTCAATAACAGACATTGCTATAATTTTGATGTAGAATAAAACCAAATATGCGTAAAAATAACAAACGTGACGGGAGACAAATGAGATGCAGGTCGACCATTGCGTTTCACAACATATAGGAAGAACACTGCTGCACATATCTGTGCTCATAACAAAGCCAGTTCGTTCTACCATGAGGGAGAGATTGAGACGAGATTACTATTTCACTTCGTTTTAATGAGGTAAATTCTACTTAGCCTTCATCTAGCCTCTAACCACAATGTTCCGCGTTTAATTTCCGGTCGAGCTTGCTGGCCATTTCTTTTTCAAAATGGGTAACGTGGCGGACGTTGCTCTGGTAGCTCGCGGGATTTCTCGGAGTGTCCTCACGTCCGCGACCATGTATTTCATCTTTGCTACATTATTGTCTCATAATATTCTGTTAAGCACTCATTGCTCACTCTTGCGTTGTCTAGTGGTATTTTCCTTCGACTATTACTTTCTCTAGAACGTTATTAAGTTTCCTAGACAGAATCGTTGTCACACTTAGGCATATATATATATATATATATATATATATATATATATATATATATATGAAAAACGTCCGAATTTTTTTGACGTTTTCAAAGAAATAGTCCCTAATAGTAATTAATAACTTTTCGTACACAAGTTGTACGTTCACGGGATGATAATAAACGTTCATCCTGTTACATATGAACGTGTTGGAGATATAATAAAAAATATTGTCACTTTAGCTGTCTTTCAGTATTGGTGCAGAAATCTCATATTTGTTAACTGATTAAAAAACATTATTTTGAAAGAAAATTAAGTTCACATAAAAACGTGAAATTTCATGGGAGTAGAGGATGCAAAACATATTTTATTTCGAGACATATACATACACAAATAATTTTCAATCATGTATGTAAACATGGACCTTCCCAGATAAATTGGTAAAAACGTTTTTCATAATATAACACAGGCTTATGGAAATATTCTGCAAACTGTTTTTTTCTTCTTATATATAAAATTTTCATTTCATTTGTTTACCTATCGAACTGCGAAGTAGACAGAAACAGATGCTGGACAGATACGGAGGTTGGACCAAAAGGTGGAATTGAGAATGCTGCTAGACGGTGTTATGGCAATACCTTGGTACCTGCTTTCGTTAGCAGGATTTGCATTAAGATATTTGCAGTAAGATATTTGCATCAAGAGATTTACATTAAGAGAAGTAACTGTAATTGAACACAGTCAAGTGACGCAAATACAGGTGTTGTTACATTCGGTCGAAACACACAAAAGAGTGTTATACGAAACGTGACAGCAAACAGATAACCACTCAAGAAGCCGTCCTGCCACTTTACTTGGCAGTGAAATGTTCAAACCCAAGCACCGATAAAGGAACTAGATTCGTATTCGCGAGAACCCAGATTAGATTCCCGCCCTCGTATTTTTTTTTTTGTGGTCGATGATTTTATTCAGAAATCACCCTAAGTTAATGCTGGGACGGTTCCTAACTATAGGCCATGGCCAAATCTTCCGTTGCCTGTCTGTTCGAAGAAACGGTTGCGTCACTAATGGCCTCGCTTCAACGACACGTGATAGGCCGTTCACGATAAAATGAGCACTGCATGAAGTTTTCTTTCAGCTGTTTCGCAGCCATCTTTACTATTTTAAATATGAAAACTTCCATGTAACTAAAAACCAGAGTAAATGTTTCAACACTCTCAAAAGTTAACATCTATTGGCCAAATAAAACATATTTTTAATCATTTACAAGTTCTGTTGAGTGCTCAGTTAACAGTGTACAGCCAACAAACTCATATATCTACATACCTGAGTCTTGAAAAATGCCAATGTTTAAAATATTTTTTGGCAACTGTCGGTAGTGTCCAGAAAACGTCGTGAATAACAGCGGTATTTTTTTAAAACAGTTCTGGCTTCAAAGTGGCACTGACAACTGTTACCTTGATTCTCTACTCAATACCTTACTTAATTCTGTTCATAAACTTCGATTGAGATTTCGTAATATAATTCTGTAGCAAAAATCTCTGTTGTGTACACACTATCACTATTTACTTCTATGTTTCGGTACTAAAAGGAGAACAGTATATTTGTGATGTCGGTTGTTACGATACATAAATTACAAGAGTAAACTAGCCGGAAACTATTTCATTACAAGACTTGCACGTAGTTGCCAAATAAGTGAAAGTATCTTGTATTATTTTGGTTTTAAAATATCTGACGGTTGTGTGTACAGTAGATAACAAAAATTTTATTTATATTCAAAGCGTATTGGCAACCCTACATGCGTACGTCACATTCGCTGTGACAAACTGTGCACTGGGAATGCGCGTGAACATACGCTGCAATGAATAATAGGACTGGCTCTATCTGTGAAATTAAGTACGGAATTCAGCCTGGAACCAGTATAGTTGCGGTACACACTGTCGCAGAGCTACTTGTACTTGATTAGGTACGGAATTCGGTGCTGAATTATTGGTAGTGTGTACCGGATCTTACAATGACTGAAGTACATGGTGCATGTCTGTTATTTACACCACCGTTTCGTTTACACTTATGTATTAACATACATTATCACACTTACTTAACTTTCGAAAAAAACCAGCGGAGTTTTTTCAGACATCTGTCTGAATGTTTTTCAAAATAAGGTCACCAGATATCTTCTTATTCACTTTCATTACAAGTTTTAACCATAACTAAATTAAATAACAAACTGTATTTATAATGTTCTAAGAATGTGAAAACCGTGGATATCATTATCGAAATGTTCGTGTAATTACATAGGAAATTCACGTATACTAAGTTTCCGGTTCGTGTGTAGTTGCAAACATAAATATATTATGTCCGGTAAATATTAATTTACTAACAAGAATTACTGTCAATTACACAGGTTAAAACTACAGTCAGTTTTGAACAGTTATTCACGTATACATTCCCATCTTTGGGTTGAAATCATAGTCAGTCCTGACATACATTCCAAAGTTAACTACATTGCGCTTCCACCCCGCCAGACAAATGCGGCCATGCCAATTTCGGTGCCGTCTTGGCTCGGACTCATACTGGCAAACATTTCTTGTCGCGGTCCCAGCTCGGGAATTGCATCTTGCTGGAACGTCTGTCGGAGACCTTGTGGACGTGACGTTGCATGTAAACTCCTGACCGACCATGTCGGCCATGTGATGCGGGTCGTCAGGTCGGCAGGGGCAAAACATGAAACTAGGGTTGCCTTTGACGACTGCAAAAAGCTATATTGGACAGACTGCGTGATTTGATGAGAAATTCCATCAAATTAGTAACCTTCAGCATGTAAAAAAGCAGAACGTACCTAGTTTCTTCATTCATTAACAGTGTACATGACCGACGTAATGATCGCACAGGCTTTAAACTATTTTAATTTAACGGTTTTCAGTCGAACGCCCACATGTAACATTGCTTTCAATAGATAACCAGTATATCCTACGTTCCAAAAGTAACGTGTTTCCACAGGAAACACATTTCGAAAATTTTCCTTTTCCCACTTTTATTTGGGAGAATGAAGTTTTCGTCTTCATTTCAGAAGGTGTGTGTGTCATCTGTTTACTAACTTATGAAATGTTTCACCGAATCTCTCCAAACTTAGTAAACTTATAATATCTGGCAATAACAACCGACAATTGTATTTGTTGGAAGAATATGTTGTGTGTTTTTAAAATATATTTGAAATAAAATAATTTTCTACGCCTTTCAAATAAGACTCTTGCAGGTTATACTAAAAATAGCAGTTAAATATGCTTGCATTAAAATCAGGTGATATTCAGTACATTACGGTGTAAGTATTTGTCAGTTTATTATTTTCAATAGGACCAACTTCATTCTTTTATTACAATTACCATCCTAATCACCGCGTATATGTTTAGTTGCCGTTTCAATGTAGTATAGAGTTTGAAGTAAGTAATCCTGATAAATTTAAAGGAAATTTAAATTAAAAACAACGAAGGATGTCTTAATTGTCTTGCTGATTACATTGTAAGGACAGTCAAACAAGTCATATTCAGAATTATTTAATAAAAAAAACTAAATCCATATCGTAAACTGGTAAATGGTCGCCAAGCAAGGTAAGCGGTACCAACCCCTCGACAACATCGAACTCATGAGACGCGGTGACACACAAGTTGACACAATGGCAGGAATTGGGAGAAGAATCGGCCATGGTCTTAGTTAAGAAACCGACCTGTCATTCGCGTGGAGCGATTGCAGGGAATCATGGAATACAAAAATCAGGTTGGCCAAAATAGGGGATAAAACACAGGTCCTTCTGAATACGAGTGAAACATATTACCGTTGCACCACCTTGCTCGGTGATGGACGCAAGGCGTACAAATATCAGTGCGAAGAATGCGCAGTAAAATACATAATTTGTCAGCCAAAATAATAACAAGATACGTTACAAACAAGGATCACACAAACCGAAAAAAAAAACCTTTGTTGTCTATATGAAAGAACTTCGCTACGTTGAAATAATCAAATAAAATAGACTAATAGCCAACAGACTAACAACAAAACAAATTTAGAGTACATAAAATAAATCAATAATCAGCAAACACACGGATCAAGTAAACGTATGCTATCAGAAACATACAAGACACAAATATGAAAAGACAAATGTGAAATAGCGCAAGGCGAAACAAAGAAACGAGAGTAGTCTCTTGTTTTGAGAGATGATAATGTTTTACCCTACCCAAATTATTAAGCAGTCGATCTTGTAGTAGGACTTGGACCTAAGAGCGTCTCAAAGCTGAACCGTAAACGCCGAAGACAAAGAGAAAAGAAATCACGCAGGTACAAAACTTGCATCTTGACTTTACTGGGGTACATGGTCGCAATTTGGGTCATGGTTATTACCCATAATTGCTGCTACCTTTAGCTATTGAATGGAAGGGAGGGAAGTCGGCATGGACACCTAGAAATCCTTCCACGGTCAGGAAATATTGAACACAATTTAGTTGGTAAAGAGTGACTAAAGGTAGAAGAAAAGGGGTCGGCAATGAAAATTTAAGAGCCCATGTCACTTATTACGATGACTGTTTCTCAATTACTTCCTGATTAAAATTTTGGCAAGATTTAATTGAAAATATTTCAATAGAGACGTAGCTAATAACTTTACCTGGCAATTTGTATATTGTATTCGAAAAATTTTAAGCGCACGTTTAAAATATTCAGCTAATTAAAACTTTAAAATAAAAATTCTCTCTAGTCAAATAATAAACACTAAATAACTCCCAGTACCAAATTCATCCAATAATACGCACCTAATAGTAAAATTTAATGTTTCTATAAGAAACATTGCCGGTTATTCGCAACAACCTTCATTTACTAAACGAAAATGAATATTATTAACAAAAGGGGTGACGCAGCCTCTTAAGTAAAATGGCTTTTGTAAACTGTAAGAAAATATCTTTCAGGAGTGCCTTTCTTTCTCCGTTGTTTGAGCATGAGTTGTTTTTTTTGGTGATTTTGAAATAACAGCTCTGGTGAGGGTCGATAATATATAAACTGACGATAACCGACGTCCAAACTACCAGGAAGTGTGAGGATTTCAGACTGGAGTCAATACACTCAGATGTTGCGTCTAATTGTATGTAGGGGATGTGTTTAACATAGATGGCTATTACAACATTTCGTCGAACTCAATTTCATTTGGTGAATTACGTGTTTGATTTCCTAAGCATGTGTGTTTGCAGCAGGTTCTGTATCTGGGAGTTGTTACTGTAAACGTACATTTATTACGCTATAGTTCAGTCCAGCATTTGGCTAGAAAATCCACTCCAGATACAAAGATAAGTCTATTTCTTCTGCTGTGAAACACGTGCGACGATATTTTGTGCGTGGAGTGACGGAATAGTGTCGCTTTTATTTAATAGTTATTCGTTTGCTTGACGAAGACTGGTTTTTGCTCCTCTGGGCATTCTGCTTGGGGTATGTTCGTATGACTATGTATTCTCTTATTTCAGTAATAAGAGTTACGTTGTGCAACATTTAGCATTGATAGTGACGCTTGCGATGTTGGTAATTTTTGTGTGATTAATTCGTAGAGAGAGGAAATTTCGCGAAAAGATTTTTGTAGCACTTTGTTTCAGTGCCGTACGTGCGCACCTACATCTCTGCTATGTGGTCAGTGATTGGATGCCGTTACACCCAGCGGCTTGAGGTTAAACCCGCAAATCACAGACGTTATGTGTTTCAGTTATCCATGTACTGATTGGCACAGTCAAATTAATAACGACTCTGCACAAAAACACTCTGCCAATAATCATGAAGTTGAGCTGCAGTTGCGTACGTAAGGCACTGAAACAAAGTGGGGCAAAAATCTTTTCGCAAAAAATGCCTGTCCCTGTGGATTCGCAAATATACTGCGACAGTTTAATGATGGTGTATGAATGTATTTGTAGGCGTTAACTTGGCAACGCCTTGCTCTAGAAACTCTACTGTGGAGGCAACAGCGTTGTCAACTTTGTCTGTAGTGTTTGGAGAGAGAGGTACTTCAAGCAAATCCTCCAGATACCCTTGGAAGCCGCACCAGTTTGCGCGCTCAAGTACCTAGCTGGTCGGGCTTGTGTGTTTGTATCTAGTGGTACGAGCACCGCGAGGATAGGATAAGGATCCACAGAGGGTTCGTGTACTACAATTAAACTGAACGTTGTACGCATTGGTTTAATGCGGTGTCCAGTGTATCAGGCTGGGATCGTCCAAAGTAAATACGCTTTCGTTACAGTCGAGAAAAAAATTCTTTGAGTCTGTTTGGCTTGTGGGAAAGTAATACTTCTTTACTGCAAGGAGAAACTTTAAAAATATATTTTTTCATTTGCTAACTTTTGTATTTAAAGTTTTTTAGAACATTTTCGTATTCTTTATGCCAATGATAAAATTAATTCTTAAACATAAAACTTGTGCTAAACTATTACATCTATTTTTATCACAAGCATTGCCATTTAACTATTTTGAATCAACATAGTTTTTTTGATAGTAGTGTTTAACTTTATTGCGGCTAAGTTACTTTACAAAAGTTACTGTTTGAAAGTAAATTTTCTTTGCCGGAAAAGTGCCGGTGTGCTGAAGGAAGATTGACACATACAATAATATATCCAAGTGTTTTAAATCACCGAAAATTCCTGCTCAAAACAGCCACGCACTAAAGCAATTAAATTGAAAAAATTAACAAACGGACTGAACACAACACAAAAAAATCAATTATTAACAAAATTAATACTTGAAGAAGAAATGTAGGCCATAAGAACGTATTACAAATATATAACGAATAAAATGTAAGGTGACTGAATATAAATTAATCTCACGAGACAGTATAATATTGTTGAAATCATTCAATAATAATGTTTACGAAAAGATGAAAACTATTTGTTAGTGACTTCATTCAATTAGGGCTGAGCAAATGTACAAAATTAAAATAAGTAATTATATTATATCTACTAAATATTTCATGACTATTCATTTTGTCAACGCGAACTGAATAGATATCGATATACTGTATAGCCTAAATCCTTGTTAAGACGTACCTAATACAATTTCAGTATATTAATAAATGGAAAAGATTAAACTTTTGAGTTCACAGATCAAGGTGTGTACCTTGAATAAAGTTCGTTAACAATGAAAGAGTAAATATTTAAAATTATATTAAAATTCGTTTAAAAGTTCTTGAAGGAATAAAAGAGTAAAGTAGATAACCAATTTAGCTGCAGACCAACATTGGGAAGAAACATATTGGGAGGTGGTTGAACGCCGAAGGCAAGACATACACCCCGCAATAGCATTCCTACTAGGCAGGGAGACGGGAACCAAACCAGACACGGTAGGAAATGAGAGATGAGAAAGATAGGCACTGCGTCCAAAGCTGGGGAAATACCCTAAGCGGGCAAAATCTTACACGACGACGATCCTCACTTTAACATAGTTGCAAAAAAAAATTATAGTTACAGTTAAACACAAGGAATGGCTGCGGACGAAAAAAAAAGAGAGAGAGAGAAATGAGTGGTGACCTTGAGGGATTGGAGAGGACGTCACTTCTCAATATATGAAGAAAATAAACAAACCACAGTTCTACGATGACTAGACATATACTATGTGGGTTGACAAAAATTCTATGCCATAACAGGCTGATTTAATTCCGAAGAACATAACCCACAAGCGTACATCAGAGCGGTACGGCATGACTAAACTGAACCTTGACTCAACCGTTTATGTACTGTACAAAGAGTGTGGTGGCCGGTGGGACACAGAACATTGCAAAAAATATGCGGGGCGGGGATGATGTCGTCGACAAAGCGATAGAAGAAGGTTGCAGACGTTGCCGCTAGTTGACAGGAACAGCTAGAAAACTGTCGGCAACACACCCGATGTTCACACAGTGCGAGCAGAAATACAGTTTCGTACGTCTGAATATAAGCGCTGAACTTAGTCGAAATCATGTGGTGAAAACAGAAATCACGTGCTGCTAACTGCAGCAGCATGCGCTACAAAGTTGGCGGTGCAAGAGAACAACGACAGAAGAATGTCAACCCCTGCCTACTACAAAAAAAAAAAAAAAAATACTGAAGCCCGACGTGGGTCGGCTCGAAACTAATTGTAAAGGATAGTTAAGTCGTAACGAGATGTGAAATTTACTGAAATATAATTAATAAATTAATATTATTAAATAACACTAAATTACAAATAATACAAAATTAGCAAAGTTATTATCAATATATAAATAGTAATTAAAGGAGCCTACAATTAGGAAATACAGAAAAAAAATTACATTATTATTATTTAAGTTTCGTTGTATTTTGATAACGTCGGTTTATATGTCATTCAAGAAACATTATCATGAAGGCAAAGAATAGTTTTAAAATCACACATTTTGGTGATTGTAAAGTTTTTCTTCCCAGAAAGTTTACTCTGAGAAAATTATATCATTGTAGCAAATAAAATAACTTTTTTAACACAATACTCTTATATATTCAGCATCCGTTACCGCGGTTGTATCGTGGCCAGACAACTCTGTTCTCACCACTGCGATCGGCATTCCATTCCTTGCGGAATTTAACATGATTTTCATATTTAGGAAACGTTGTAATCTATGATAATCCAGTTCCAGTGTGATGGTATGTTGCCGTGCATTAGGTTCAGTCCCCATTATATAAAACACTGACTGACTGACTGACATATCAAACTGCAGCCCAAACCACTGGACCTAGAATCGTGACATTTTGTGTGTTGTTTCCCCTCCGTAGGCGAGCACTAAGGAGGGATTTTTCGAAATTCGACCTCTAACGGGGTGAAAAGGGGTGAAATATATTTCCGAAGAAATGTTGATATTGCTCGAACCCGTCGGCCTATCATCATGATATTTACTTTAACAACACACGCATAAAAATGCATGTTAGCCAATTTAAGGACTTTTCGAAGTTCAAAATTTAAGGGGCTGAAAAGACCTTAAATGTGTTTCCGATCAACTATCGATATATATCGAATCCTTCGGGATAGAGAGTTGATTTTAATTTAAAAATGTCACGTAAATACCCGAAAAGCAGTTTTAGGATTTTTTAAATTCGAAGCCCAAGCAGTAAACAGGAGCAAAATGTGTTTGTTATGAATCGACTATATCACAGAAACACAATTGGCTATCGTCGTGAATTTTACTTCAATTGGATACGTACACAAATATAGGCTATATGACAGGACTTTAAGATGTTTCGAAATTATATTAAGGGGGTGAATATAAGTGAAATATGTTTTCGTTTATTCCTCCATATCTATCGAACCAATCGAGATATCGATGTGCTCTGTGCTTTAGATTGATGCTTATGTAAATATCTAAATACCGTTAAAATATGTTTTCCAAATTCGACTTCAAAGAGGTAAAAAATGTGGTAAATTATGTTTTCGATTTTCAATCAATGTATATCGATCCCATTTATTTTTATATAGCGACGTGATTTTTGTTTAAGATTGATGCTTACTCAAATACATGAAAAGTGATTTCACGAATTTTCGAAATTCGCCACCCAAGGAGGTGAAAAGGGGTGGAAAGTGGTGAAATGTGTTTTCAATTTATCGTAGATATATCTTGAGATAGCAGGTTATTGTTGTGTTTTGTCACATACACGAGGCACCAATAAAGTAATCTAAGACGTGGTTTGAGGGTATTTCGAAATTCACTCTCTTAGGAGGTGAAAAGACCTTGATCGTGTTTTAGATAAATCCTTGATATCTATCGAACCCGTCAAGAACGTCGAGATATACAGTTAATTTTTTCTTCAGGATGATGATTACAGAAATGATCGCAAAACATTTTTTTTTTTTTTTTTTTTTTAGATTTTTCGAAATTCGATCTGTTAGTACTATGCAGTGGACATATGTGTTTTTCAATGAATGATCGATTTTGATTCGACTGAACGGGCTGCCGTCGTGATATGCACTTCAATTGGATACTTATACAAATGTCTAAGATGTGAATTTAAAATATTTCGAAATTCGACACCCAAAAGGGTGAAAAAGCACAAAATTTGTTTTCAATCAACCCATGATATCTATCTAACCTGCAGAGACATTGACGTGTTGTCCGCGTCAGAGTGATGCTTACGTAAGTATTTAAAAATTATATGTAAGTTTTTTGACGTGACAACGTCTTATAATTCGATAGAGCCGGCTGCACGCACGAAAAAACATGACTCATGCGGCGTTACCTCGCTCTGAGGCGTTCCATGTAAGGCTTGAAGTGCAAGCGAGAGCGCGGAACGAGCGACAAAGAAGTACAATCGGCC
>PNEQ01114291.1:0-31168 GCA_003012365.1 Medauroidea extradentata
TATGTTAACTGGTTTTCAAGTTTTGTATGAAGTAAAAATACGCAAATTTTGACTTTGAAGTGCCATTACGGGAAAACTAGATGAGCTAATTTTTTTCCGTTAGAGGTATATGTACTCTCAAGTAATGTGTACAAAACTAACACTATTTCATACAAATATAAAATTATGTTTTTTCCCCACTTGAACAACCTTAAGAGGCCTTTTCAATGTTTCAGCCCCAAGTATGCAACCCGCATTAACAAATAACAAAATATAAATCAAGGCTAATCTTGCTATCGCCATGGCAATAAAAGTATTGCGCATATAAAAATTGTATTAGTATTCTATAAAATATGTAGCAATTCTTATTCGAGCTGCGATCTGCAAGATAAAGTATAACAAACGGTTACGTTATCAACGCGATAAAAAAAAAAGTTTTGTAAAATTTGTAGTCGCTCATTCTTTACACTTGACTTAGGCGAACGTAGCGAGATAATGTTAGTAAGTGTAATTCTCTTATTGCTATAGCGATTGTAAGATTAGCCTTGATTTGTGGCATTAATGCGGGTTACATAAATGCGCCTGTAACACTGGAACCCCCTCTTAATAGAAATCTATGTGCGTAATTTTTTTTTATAATTGCAACTGAATATTTTTACACAGTAGGATAAGATTTTTCGTAGTAGTATTATATTTTGTTCTTACAAAATTACCATTTCATCTTTTTATTGACTCATTTGAAAGTTTTAATGACAAAAAATATATTTATGTATTTATTAGGGTTTTATTTGGTCGAGTGATAAAGAGATGTCGCCAAAGTTGTGATCGTTCAGTTTGCTGTGAATCGACAATGGACGCAATTGAGAGCGCGTGTGTGCAGTTTCTGGCATCTGATTGGTGTTAACAGCCGCCTAACTAGGCATGACCTTTAAACATGCGTCGCCCGTCGTGATGTGTCTGTCTTAAAATAGTTGGCCTGTAATCCCTTCATACGCCCCCCTATTACACTGTTGATAAAAAGTTTTGACTGCACAGCAAACTTTTCCACGTTTCCTCAGGCGGTTTTTATGCTTAGCATCCTGCTTTTGTATTAATCTAATCAAACTTGGTATTTTCAACAACTGTATGTATTTTGAACCTATTATTTTTTGTTTGATCATGAGCATTGTACAGATCCAAAAGTTCCGGTGAACTGCAAAGGACAGTGCAAAGGTTTCAAAAGTAATCTATGTACAGTAATGCAATTAGAAGGCGCAGTATTTCATGTACATTCTAAATATAGGCTAAAGATGATGTTTCATAAATACTTTTACAAACTTGGAAGGTGTGTGTTTCTTACACCAAAACAAGAAGAAATAGAGTCAATTTAAACAAAGATCACGGAAATCCCTAGTGTTCGAGTTATTAATTAAAGCTTATTTCAGTGTGTTGCAAGGTAACAAGTAATTGAATGATCACTCTAAAAATAGTTTGTAAATTTACCAGACGTGCGTATATAGGAGCGCGAAAGTAGGAATGGTAGAACAGTTTCCCAGACATCCATAGTAGCACTCATAAACCTTTTATAAAACAGTCACATATATACTGAAGATACCAGACTTGTATTGTAACAACTGTAAAAGTTTGCATATTTACAAGGCGAAGTATGGTAACTATACCATACTGCGTCTGTGATAATAACTTCCTAACATTCAAGGAATTTTTTTTACAGCGATGTTATGATTACAGTTACACTGATGTCTTCATTTGTATCATCTATGGTGGATGTGAAGAGTATTTGGCAGGAAGCGATAGTGAACATTTACCGTGAGTTTCTAAGTTTATGACAGTTTCACCGATGCTAATATCACAAACTCACAGTAAATGTTCGAAATGACATCCTCTTGCTTCCTGACACACATCGGATCATAATCATACACTATAGCATCTTGTCAAATACTCTCACATCCGCCATAGAGAATACAGATGAGGGCATCAGCATTCTTCTATACACAACCTCATTCAATTATCTAACAGCATTAGTTTAGGTACCGATTACGTTGCATAACATTGAACTAAACTTTCGTTAATAACTCGAGGATATCCGGACCTATGTTAATTCGGAATGATTTTTTTCAACGACCTGTTGTAAGCGAATTTTCAGCGTCTCCGTATATGTATTTTACTTACTTCTGAAAGAGCAATTTCAGCTAATTTAATCAGTGCTTTTTACCACATGTGATCGATCAACAATTAGTCTCAGATTCACTTGTGAAATTTCGTGCAGTTGTTCAGAGAATTAACTGAATAACTTTTTTATAGTCTGCACTTTAAATTTAATTTATTTTATCGAAATTGCTCGATCGGTAATCGGTGATATTAACTGAAACGATTGAAGTGTCGTGCCCATCCATGCCCGCGATACATGAAATACTCATGGTTGTGAAATGGCGTGCTGAGAACATTAACTATTTATTTAAGGAAACGAAACATTTTCGAGTTTGTTCACAAGCTAGAAGATTGTTACACTATCGTAATTAGTTTATTGTGTG
This sequence comes from Medauroidea extradentata, assembly GCA_003012365.1. Taxonomy (NCBI): domain Eukaryota; kingdom Metazoa; phylum Arthropoda; class Insecta; order Phasmatodea; family Phasmatidae; genus Medauroidea; species Medauroidea extradentata. The sequence continues at coordinate 2,511 of PNEQ01114291.1, forward strand.
CCGGTGAATAATTTATGTATTATGCTTGTAACACTTCTCGTGTATACACATATGCAAATCAACGTTATTATTATTTTTTTTTTAATGTTTACTATGTAAACGTATAATGTGTAGCCGATGAATACTGGTTGAAGCTAAACGTATTTTGACATATGTAAATTCTTTGCTTGGTTTTGAAATATTTATTTATACTTTCCCTTTCACGTTCGTATGCTTTGCAAGTGGACATGTTTTGTGTATGTTCATTTCGCGAATTTCACTGAGTGGAAAATATTTCGTATTTAAAACACTTGTTTTCACGGCTATCGACTATGCACAAGTGGCTGTTGAATTAATTAAATTAGTATGCGTGCCTTCAAATGGACACTGTTTTTTTAAATCGTTTTTGCGAAAAATGTTATTGTAAATAACATTTTTTACATTACTTCGACTATGTTGACGTGTGTGTTTTAAGTATGAAAACGTTATTGCTTTAAACAGTCAATTTAATGTAAACTATTCGTAAAGTGATGGCAAATTTACCATCTCTGCGTTTACACTATTTCGTATTAGGATTACACGTTTCTTCTACTTAATTCTGACTTCTTGAAACACGTTTTTATTTACTCGTTTTCTTGTGTGTCCTTTCGGTGAGAGTAAACTAGGGTAACAATGAACTAGGCTCTTGAAACTTTAAGAGTGATTGATAGTCACAATCGTGAATGTTTATTTTTTGTGTCATATCTTTCCTTCTAACCTAACTACAGAATATAATACATATTGATAGAAATTTATACACCATAAACCTTTATTTTCCGTTGCTGTTACAGCTCGAATTTTAGTTAAGAAAATAATGAGAATTTTCTAACTGCAATTCGATCTGAAACAACAGCAACTACAAAAAGATATTTACGGTGTCCAAAATTCTACCAGTCAGTATTATATTCCGTAGTTAGGTATAAGTTCCAAACATTTTACCCAGTAGAATAGTTAAGATATGAAATACAAAAATTCAAGATGGTGATTGTCGTTCTCTCTTAAAAATTTAATCTGAACTGAATGACAATGCAACACGAAAAAACTAATTATAAAAAAAATATTTAACAAATAAAAAGTAATTGTGTTTATATATATCACGTTATGAAAAATATGATTGAAAATTTTCTTGCACTCAAGACTAAAAATCAGAAAATAGTATTAAATAAAGTATTATTTTAATAAACTGCGTTTATAAATAAAACAAGACTGGATCAGTTTCTTGGACGTACTCCATTGCAAATTGAATTTCTTTCAAAGAAAACTTAACAAATAAAAGAAAACCCTAAAATAAGCAGAGTATGCTTTAGTAAGCAAGATACATACACAACATGAAATTCCAAAATGGAATCGGGTCAAATAAAAACAAGGAACGAACAGATAATAAATGAAAATAATAACAAATAAAATAAAGAAACCAAGTAACATGCGATACAACGATGAGACGAAACAAAAAACACAGTAGATATCAGACACGAACAGAAAAATAACAAAAAGACACAACAAAGAGACGAGACAAAACGCAACAGATATCAGGCATATACAGAAAAGACAAACGACACAATGAAAGGACGAAACAAAACACAGTAGTTTTCCAGACAGACAGTGTTACGACGTTTCTGGAACTGAAATCTGTTCCCGTCATCAGGTACACACACAGGGTTCAGGAACACGAGTGCGACTTCGCAGTCAAGTCATTACTAGCTTGCAGCGATGCAGTTTACGTGGGAAATTAGTGTTATATTTGTTTCCGAATTAATTAATTTTAAAGATAACCCTTACAACAAAATTAGTTTTTGGAAGAATATTGACGTGTGAAAAACTTAAATTAATTTTTAAATTTCGTTTTTAATGTTTAGTTTAAAAAAAAATGTAGTTTCAAAAGTTTTGTCTCAAAATAATCATGAGAGAATAATTTTAGTTTTGTAAAATCGTTTTTATCACAGTATTTTTTAATACAGTATTCATAGAACACTTTCTTAAGTTTTATTTTTAAAACTGGTTTATTGAGACGTGATTTCAATATTTATCCCACTTTTAATCTCGTTGGATTCAAACTTCGTTAACTATTTACTTTCCTTTATATCTCCGTGCGACTGTTAACATTTTTATGGACGTGTAAATGCATGCTTATTTATTAATGTAGACAAATCTTTCAAAACTGACTTAGTTGTTCATGTAAGTTACACTGGTTCATATGTATCGTACATGTAGAAAAGTAATGCTGACACTACTCACAGTCCACACATACACACACACACACACACACACACATATATATATAATATATATATATAAATAAGAGAACACTGACTGACTGACATATCAAACTGTAGCCCAAACTACTGGACCTAGGATCGTGACATTTTTGTGCGGTTTCCTCTAAGGTCGTAGGAGAGCACTAAGAAGGGATTTTTCGAAATTCGACCTCTGAGAGGGTGAAAAGGGGGGAAATGTGTTTTTAGCTAATCGTCGATACATCTTGAACCCAGCGAGCTATTGTCGTGTTTTCACCTCCACGAGACACCAATAAAGTATTATAAAACGTGATTAAATAATTTTTTCGAAATTCACTCGTAGGAGGTGAAGAGGCATGTAATGTGTTTTATATAAATCCTCGATATCTATCGAACCCGTCCAAATATACAGTTAATTTTTGCTTTTGGATGACTATTACAGAAATGATCGCGAAGTTGTTTTAAGATTTTTAGAAATTCGAACTCTTAGTACTGTGCAGGAGGTATATTGTGTTCTTTAATGAATGATCGATTTTGATTCGACTGAACGGGTTACCGGGCGTCGTGATTTTCACTTCTGTTGGATACTTATACAAATGTCTATGGTGTGAAATTTAAATATTTTGAAATTCGACTCTGAAAAGTGTAAAAAATCACAAAATTTGTTTCCCTTGAACCCATGATACCTATCTAATTAGTAGAGATATTAAGGTGTTGCTCTCGTAAGAGTGATGCTTACGTATATATTAAAATATATATATATCTTAGTTTTTTTTTTTACTTTATAAGATAACTTGATTATTAAGAATAAAACTAAGCTTGTAAACTTTCAAGGCAAACGATCCGAAAACAAGTACGACCAGCGAGACATACATTTTACAGGAGTTTCGCTTGTCAGAAAAGTGATGTTACACAGTCTGTATGAGCCCAGGACATGAATACATTATTTTTTAAATTAAATTTGTTTTCATGAATTTCGACATTACGTGATCCAGTTGTTTGTAGCTAAGGTCTACATTCCGGGAGATTCTGGGCTTGAATTCCATTAAAAGCTGCGTGCAAAAGTTCAAATCTGACACACAAAACCTGTAAGGCAGATCGAATTAGTGCAATGCACATGTATTCGTTTAACAGTGGTAGAATGGATTATGCCGTTCACTTTCCACTTCGGTTCCTCGACATCATCAGCTCACATATATCATACCACTATTCTCAAGATTGGGGCACAAAATACTTTCCGCGAAACCTTTTCCCACCAAAATTTTCTAATGGCACTAAACTACAAGTGAATGTTTTTAAAATATGTAATTGTCACCAATGGTTGTGCACAGAGTAAATCAGACGTTTTTCTTTCGATTAACCTCTTACATGAAAGAGTCTGTTATTACCCCACAACGACAACATTGCTGTGACTATAAATAAGGCCCAGGTGAAGTCGATGTCAGTAGCAAGGACAAACTTAAGACTGATTTTCGCGTGGACAGCTATAACTACTTATTCTGCTGCAGAGTTAACTCAACTAGCAGCTTTGTCATTCTAACATGAATGAAGTACTAATTTTGTGTACAAGGAAGTTTTTCAATTAAAGTAAATACTATCGGTTATGAATAATACTCGCGGGGGACTGCTAGTTAAAAATAAATAAATAAATAAATAAATCTGACGAATGAAAGTGTTTTGCGTAAAATGTATTAAGATGTACTGCGATAGGAAGGATTTTTCGGAACAAAAATTATTCGCTGACATTTTTTTTTTTTTAGGTGTGTTAAATTATTGATACTCGGGAAAAAAATGATATTATTTTATCGGCAATGCTTTTTAATGATACTACCAACATGTTTTTTTTATAGCTCGGAGAAACCAGTTTCATCAACAGGCCTCTGGCCACTAGCGTGGTTACGAAATTAATTTTCATTCAAAACAACAGCTGTGAAATTCTCAAGGGAAGCCGTGAAATATGGACAAGGAGAACTGAATTAATCTCCCTCATCAATTTTTTCTTTTACATATTTCTGTAAGGCATACGTAACTCGACATGTCGGCAAATAACTTTGAAAAAAAAGTAGTTATTTGATAAAAGTTATGTACATTTAGCTCTTTTTCATCTATATTCTGCTGATGCAACAAAAGGAAACTTCTAGTGAGACATATTTATGTTCAGTATGTCTTAAGTTAATAGTAACTTGCAGTTTTTTTGTAAGGTTATGTTAATTTTGAACTTTCAGATTACTGTTTTTTTGTTTATTGTAACCTTATGTAACTAAACTGTTGCAACATTACAATAATCTATAGGTTTAAGTTTAACAATATAACATTAACGCTATGTAATTTGTGTTGTTCTGTTTGAACACGATCTGTTGTAAACCGGCCACTGACCGAGCACTTTGTGGGTACATGATTAAATAAATAAATAATATGAGGGACCAGGTTACGAATCCGAGTACTCGAAAAACGTCGGGAAAATTGAATTTGCCTGGGGCAGGTAGGTAAGCCGAATGCTACAGTGTAAGAGAGAGATAGATAAAGAAAGAAAGTATATGCAGATAAATAGATGTTACATATACATTTCAGTAGAGACATGCTTGCGTGATGTTAGGAAATAACAACAAAGTGAACAAGGTTATTGATATTCGATTGTCTCAGCTGGCTAGGGTCTCCTCTTGCCTGTCGGGCGTTGGCGTGCTTCTCCTCGTCACGAACCAGTTCAGTTCGGACACCGTGGTTAATGTTTGTGTTCATAAGAAACTAATTTAAAATAAACGTAAGTCTTTGCATTTTTTCTTTAGTTCTCGGTATCAACAATATACAATTCTTTTACATAAAAAATTTTATTTTTTTTTGTCATAAATTATTGTAAAATTTTGGCCTTTGAAGAAATGTTTGAATTTTTCTACATTCAACTGAGAGCATAATAAAATTAAATCGTATTCTTATGCATTGTTTAAAAAGCAATAGAGATGTCGGTACCACTCGTATAAACACAGTGTCTTTCGTTTTTTTATTCTGCTTGGAACGTATCATTTGTAGAGACACTGGTAAATCGCGGGAAAAGTTGATTGTTTGATAGACTCCAACACGCTATGTGTAACACTGAAGGTTTTGCACCTATCGTTTATACGAAGCACTGTGTCCCTCTTCAACAGACACAATTATAACTGTACAGTTTTAACACAGAACATGTGTGATTCGCCAGAAAACTGTTCACACGTGTCACTATTCAGATACTACAGTTTATTGGAGACTATGTTAAATATTTTCGCGATTTTCCAGTGTCTCTAATCATTTGAAATAAAATTCTTTTTGGCAAGTTTTTGGTGTTGCGATTGCGTTTGCAGTTTAACCAGTGGTGGAGTTATTTTACTAATGTATTTTTAACATGTTTAGTAAATGCTTTGCTTTACTATTTTTGTCCCCTTTCTCCTCGAAACGAGAACTTCACTTGGATTGTACAAATGCAATAGTTTATATCTTGTTTTTTTTCGCTGAATTGCTGTGGGCTCCATTAACCTGTCTACCTTTTTCAGTCGTTGCCATGAGAAGGGCTGTGCGTCCGAAATGTGATATACTTTCTTTTCCACGATAAGACTTGCTTTTACTATACCATAAAATTAAGAAAATTACTTTCTGTTTCTACGTTAATGTGGCATGGTGTGTTTGGAAAGTAAATCCGCACATGGATTTCTGTACACGTTCCGGACATTTGTAAGCGGATTTACCCGTCGTGCCACTTAGAAAAACAAGGTCTTACTTTTTCTTTTCAGAATTCAGACCTACACGATGTATAACATTGTTTTCCTTCATGAACATCAATCACTGTATCTTACTGAATTTGTTTGATTAATATGCGATAAAACGTTGATATTTTTATAATATTTTACTACTGACAATCGTAAGAGCTGTTTTCGCTAGGTTTAAATTGCATACGCGTAGTCCATAAATTTTATTCTGGTAGCAAAGCTAAAATTTTTATTTTGCTGCTTCATAATTACCCTACAAATGAAAATAATACAAAATGCGCGCACAACAAACAATGTGTACAGTGCATCGTTATTGGTCCTACGTTATAACACTTGGTACAACTGTGGGGCGCGATTATGTTACACGATTTATCGTTAACACGGGTACCTGTTGTTCTGCTTAGTAAATATTATGCTGTAATCGCCGGCGTAGTCCATTCCATGAACGAGTTGACAAACAATTGACGTAGTTTTCAGTTGCCCGTTGGAGAATGAGGAAATGTTTTGCTAGCGCCGAATTTTGCAGAGCTTCAGAGTGGCGAAGTGAGGTATGTATGGAGCGGGCCGGAACGAAGAGTAAGGGGAAATGGGACATCCTCGATAAAATTCGCCGCCATATGTGTCTGTTGAGCAGGTTCATTTAGTTTACAGGGATTTTCTCTACTTTAACACTAGTTTCGCTTTGTCTCGCTCGTTCATTGAATTCTCTTAAAGTATATACATATCCGTATATGACACCACGTGTGACGTCACCAAGTACCCAATTTACTTGCACTGTTCGAATTCTTAATATAGTACATAGTGGCTGTACACTTTCAAAGTACACGAAGTTGGTTACTTGTTGGGTGTTTCAGCATACTAGCATCGACCGCCATATTGGCTTGAAGTGTATGTAGTGCTCCAGATCAATAGTTATTAGGTATTTTTGAAATGTCCATCCTATATACATAAATATATGTACGCCATCAATTTATCTATGTGCTCAAAATATTTTCTGGAAAAAAAAAATGATATAATGATTATTGTTTGCAACACTGTCAAGTTGATTTATATATATTTTTAATTTTTCTTCTTTTTTTTTGTTTGATCGTCATTGGAAAAAATTCAAAATTGTATTTTATTTTATTCCTTTTCGTAAAAGTTATTACATATATTAATGTACTTGTAGTTTCTTTTGGATTTTTTTTTTTAAGTTCCGCCATAGTCTAGCATGGGAAAGTGTAGATATGTTTCAATAGTCTGGACAAATACGTACCAAGGGCTAGTAAGCTTATGTGCGTACATAGCGAGTGAATATTCGGAATATCCGTAGTTTCTGAAGTGAGATTCAGCAGTTGTTAGAAAAATGCACTCGACCATGTAGTAGACTATAAAAAAGAGTTCCAGCTATCATTAATAATTAGTAGAAACACGATTTTGTGGTGAAAATATTTTTAACCATTTCGTTACAATGCCTTACGTGAACAACTGAAGCTTTGCCTCCTGGCCAGTGATAGGATATTTTAACTGTCACTTGTCTTGGAGTTCTGCTGGCCAATCACAGACGTGTGGTGTCACAGTAGCCTTATTATGATTGATGCAGTCAAACGAGAGACGTGTCTGAACAAAGACACGCTGCCAATAACCATGGAGCAGAGCTGGCGATGTGCACGTAAGGCTTTGAAACAAAAGTGGTCCAAAAATGTTTCCGCCGCAGACTCGAGACACTACTGTCTTTCAAGGGAGTCACGCAGCGAACTAGGATGTGTATATCACACTCGGCTAACGCACCAAGATGTTAGCGAACCTCGACAGACGCACGTCAAGGTAGGCATCGTGTTCACCTCCAGCCGGGGTAATTGGCTCATGTTCAGCTCTGTTGTCGAAGTCGTACAGTAGGCGGAAGCTATATCGGCTGGGCTGTGCAGGATGTATGCCGAGAATTCAGGGGGTGGTCCTACTTCACCTCTTCCTCCCCTCGTCTCACCCTGACGGGGGTGTAAATGATCCTGAGGGATGGTGGGGGACACCACGGCAACTCGCAACTCCTCCCTGCCCTATAGTTAAGACTAGAGGCAAGTTGAGGCATGGAGGGGGCGGTCTCCCTCGACTCGCAGGGATAATTAATTACAGAAGAAAGCAGGTCTAATTAGCACAAGACACTGCCGCTCCCCTCCGCAGCTCTCCCTCCCCTCTGGGATTTCCGTTTCCTTGAGGAGTCGACGTCACGCGTGCTAAGAGCCCTCCTTCCCAGGCGAGGCTAAAGGATTTGATTACGGCCTGACGTGGAGGGTCAGACGTTTTGCCGGGTCCCGCCCGCTGTGGGAGTGCTGCCAACACGTCTTAATTAGCTTATGCGAGCAAACTTGGAATTGGGCGCTCGTTACAACCCTCGGCGAGGCTCTCTCGCTCCTTCGCCAGAGAAAAAAATTGTGTCCAGCTCTTCTTGGATGTCCCTGCTTGGCAAGCTTTTGTGTCTGGTTCCTTTGAAGTTGTCGCTATATGCACGTCACATGGCTAGTTCATTAAGACGACACATATGTATAGGTGGTTCGTGATAACTGAGCACTTTTGACAACCACATTGTCTAAAATAAAGATTTATTAAAAAAAAGTTGTAGTGATCTTCGACGTTAACTTTTGTGTGTGGTAGAATCCATACACTTTAATTGTTACGTAGATTGCTTTATTATTATTATCATTATTATTATTATTATTATTATTATTATTATTATTATTATAAAGTGACAGGTAGCTATAAATGAACTAAAAAATAATAATAACTAGAGCTTCAAAACTGTTCACTTTATTCTGAACCACCTATGAGCATAATTTTCCTTGCTTGGTCAGATAACCCCAAGTAAGAATGCCATTCTGTGGCCTCAGGCACAGAAATGTAGCTTAGCCAGGGAGCCGGTTTATGGTATTGAACAATGTAAAGAAAAATTCGTTTATTGAAATCTACAGTTTTTCGAACCTTATATAAATGATAAATACTTTATACGAATTTCATGTGGCAAACATTTTGTTAAGAGTTTTTAGAGAACATATTCTGACGTCGAATTGTTATATAGGTATCTTTTATTCTTGCGGAAGAGACTGTACTAAATGAATGTCTCTTCGGTCAGATATCTTATCCTAATGTTGGGAAAATACTTCATGTAGGATTCCCTTAATTTTCCTTTATGTTGCCTTCGATAAACGCGTGGATTCTAGTTAACGATTTTAGCTTTGCTTTTAACTTTTGCGTATGGTAAAATCTGTACGCTGCGTTTATTGCTTAACACTTGATGAGTTTATAACAACTATTTACGGAAAGGATAAATTGGCAGGAAATAAAGAAAAATTATGTTAGGGCTTTTAAAAGTACTTTCTTTACCTTGAGTTAGACTTTACTTAGTAATACATGTTTAATAATGGTGTGAATATAGAATAATGACTCTAAAGAACAGTGATTAGAGATGATGGTTTATCGCGGGAAAAATTGACTGGTCACGTTAGTTATTAACGATTTACGGTACCCCGGTTCTGTCGGTTCTATAAGGAACCGAACCGGATCGGCATCGACTATCTTTATAATCCCAAATCTTTGGTTCTCAATGTCCAACTAACGTCACATTTGTATTTTATTGAACTGCTGTATTTACTGGCATAACATGTAACTTAACACAATTTTTTAAACACTACAATATTTTGAGGATATATTTACTAATCGTTTTTCAAAGTTTCCTTGAGTTTCCATTTGTCTTTATAAAGTTTCTAGAAAACTTTCTACGGAAGCTTTCAGTTTCACAAATTTCCAACAATTACGCATTCTTAAGTGTGTCGTGACAAAGGCGTGGCTTCGAGAAAGTGGCGAGTGCTTATTGGCCGACGATATTCAGTTCGAAGATGAATACAGCTGTCCTGTCAAGGCGTGAAAGGAAGTACCTGGACTCGTGAGAGCTAGTACGCGTGTACTCGTGTCGGAACTTTTATCGGCCCTCTGGAGTTATACCTGATTGAGAATACTTCTGAATAATTCATACGGTTGGTAATCTCGCCCTGGAATCTACTCGTGGCTGTTATATTAAGTAACCTGCAGGGGTTAGGTATATTGGTCCAGTCACGTGACCAAATGTACTCGATCACGTGGTTATGTCTGAAAACTTGCTAGCAATTCAGGGTCGCGTGACTTTATGGACACTAAGGAACTACTCGGGTTACTTTTTGAACGCCTTAAGCTGAATTTTTGCTAACCTCGTCACTTAATGTAATAACAGTTTGCGATGTATTTCTGACAGAGTTCCTTTGATACTGTAAAATAAATAATTGTAAGTGTAACACATCGATACATAATGTTGGGAAAGTAGATATGGTAAAATTGTTTCTCATGCGCGTCAATGGCTTAGGTTGTAAAAATTTGTAGGAAAGAGTAATGGGCATACTGACGTTAACCTACTTATATTGAAGCAATACTCAATAGCCTACTGTATTTAAAAGCTGAAATATTATAAGTGTATCGTACTGTGTGTGGACAAAAAGTTGCTCATGTTTTATTATTATTATTATTATTATTATTATTATTGCCGGACTCCATCAGACGCAGACCGTCACGAACTCTGTTATAGGCTGTTCACGATAACCTGAGCACTCAGAAGAACACGTCATTAATTACAAATATGTTTGATTGGGCCAATATATGTTAACTTTTGAGAGTGTTGAAACGTTTACGCTGGTGTTTTGTTACACGAAAGTTTCGTATTAAGATTAGTAAAGATGGCTGCAAAACAGCGGAAAGAAAACTTTATGCGGTGCTCACTTTATCGCGAACGGCCTATAGTATTTTTATCGATATTTTCACTATTCGCGAATCGTGTCCAGCCCTTCAACGCGAGTTCAGTGACGATAGTAGGGACTTCGGACCTCACCAGCAATCAGGACCGTCTCATAATCGTCACATCTTAGCGACCTAAGGACAATTTCTTGAATCTTATCAAACTGTGTATTTCGGAATCGTAATAAAGTGCTTGTTTTAAGACACGTTGTATTTGTAGGGGTGTGAAAAATTCGCATGCAAACACAATTGTTAATTCATTGCAACTCACGCAATTGGCTCTTAACTTATTTGACACATCTTCGTGAATAGAGGGGGGAAGGCGGTGGGCTGTGTCTATAATAAAGAAGCAACTAAATGCAGATCCAATCATGTGGTATCATTCTATCGGTGAACAGCCAATGAGCTTCTGCAGTGTGCTTGAGTTCACAGATATCCTTAGACGAGACTTAGTCATTGAACCCGCTAATCTTTCCGATCTCTAGCTATACAAAAACAACTGTAGCTAGTTATTTGATGCATCCTTATTTCATAGTGGCCGGGACAGCGCGACAGTGCGTGTGTGCGAGAACCTGATCGTGACCCGGAGCCGAGCAGAGAGATTACCGGAGCCGCTCTGCTCGTCCAGACGGTGATTCCACATGACGTCCAGTCTTTGTGGATTACCTGAGGGGGTAGCTGCCTCCCTCGCCACATCCCTCTCCCCGGAGCCACACGGGTGAAGTAGATTGCAACCGGCACGTGTCTAAGCCGCCTCTCACCTCGCCCCATGTCTCGTGGATTCGCCGCCATCGACTGTGTATTTCTTTTTTATTCCCCGAGTCGCCGAAAGTTCTTTCCGCCCGAACCCAACCATCTGCTCCGGCTGAGCGTCTTAGGATGTCTCGCCGAAGCTTCGCGTTGTTTCGGAGACAAGACGAACCTGAACCGGTTATAATTACAGGGTTGCTACAGGTCTGGAAAATAGGGAAATTACTTTTGGTGCCTGAAAGTTCAAATGTGTAATACAGACTTAAAACTTGGTGATTTGACTTTTTGATAAGTCCTGCGTTTCCAATACTTTTGTGAATAGAGATAATGTTGATTCTTAATTTTTTTTTTTCAATATGTAATAAAAACACTTACTTATTATTTTTATAACCTTAAAAAATGAAACGATGGATACATTCGCCTTGGTTTCGGATATATCGCTGTATGAATTAAGTGTAGGCCTATATCAATAGTACAGTTTATAGAATATGCGGCTGGCGAGAACTATTCATTATCGAAAACAGTCCAACTATAGCCGCTCTCCAAGTTATAGTAGGTTTTAGTAGGTAAGTTTGGCTAATGCAGTCAAACAGCAGAGCAACCACAAATGGTTCTAATTCATTTAAAGAAAATAAATTTTTCATTTTTAAACGCATCATAGGCCTACAGACTGAAATATTTTAAATTTTGGTCCGGAGAACTTGGAAAAGCCAATACAATTTAATCTGAATATTCTGTAGCAATCCTGAATTCGGGACGTGAAATCAATTCGTATTTTCATTTGGACTTAATCCAAACAACTGTAGGTTTGTGTCACTTTAATGAAATTGGATATTTGTTTATCTGCAGAGATCCTTGATGTTCGCACCAACTTGTTACTTAGCCTTTTGTGCACTCTGCAGCTGTGCTTCGTGGTCATTGGCAGAGTCTCTTAGTGTAGTGACATGTCTCGTTGTTAACTGTGCTAATCAGAGTTAGTACAACCATCCAGATGGAGCATATTTCACCGAGAGTGTAACCAAACAAACGCTTGACGTGGCTATGACCAATACGGCCGGCTCGTTTATATGCACCCAATAGCGATGTTACTGCTAAGTTCAGCCAATGGGAAAACATTTTGATCTTTGTGTTTCTTGCTGCATGAAATTGATCCGGCTATTTCAAGAAGGGTACAATAACAGAAATATTTTTCATTTTTCAGGAGAAACATAAAGGTGATTTCCTCGAAAAGAAGAGAAAAATTCACATTTGTGCCTTTTCCGTTCTCTTTCCATTGTCACTTTCATCGATGTTAATTTGACCACAGTTTGGGAAAAAAATCCCTTTTATGCCTATTTAATTTCTGCTTTCGGGCCCTTCTTGAAATACCCTATACAATTATTTCGACGGCCATAAATAAATAAGAAAATTAAAAAATTGAAAAATTAATTAGGAAGTGTGTAAACAGGGCTAAAATATAGAGTTTTCAACCTAAAACACCAATTAAAGAGCATAATACATTCATTTACCTTAAAAATAGCAGTCTGTTGTGTACTTTTAAGGTTAAAGCAGTATGGCGGCCGGCTAATTTCAACTGACTACATTCCCCCTTCTTGGCATCACTCCCCTCGACCTTATACTACCCCCGTGACTGCAACACCACACGTCTGTGATTTGCGGATAGAATCCCAAGATGCGGAGAGGTAAAAAAAATCGTATAACTGAGCATGGAGCAGGACTGCAGAGTACGCGTAAGTTATTGAAATGAGTTAATGCAGAATTCTTTTCGCGAAAATCAAGAATCCTTGCTATCTCTTGGAGGACAGAGTCAATATTAAAGATACAACTAATTGCAGGGCCATTCATGCGTTATCTCTGTCGGCGAGCAGCCAATGAGCAACTGAGGTCTGCTTCAGTCTAAAGGTCAGCAAACCCGAGAATTTTCCCAGTCTCTGTTGTAATGTACCCAGGTATAGGTCTGTGCAGTTGTCAGGATTTTGTCCGTTGGGGGATGGAAAAACACAATACCTGATAAGTACAATATTTTTGTAGCATGCAGACACGTGAATTTCAACAATGTTCTTACCCATTTAGGCCTCGAGTATATTATGGCAATAAACACATGAGCGTAGTTTGGTGCACACTATCATACAGATCAGTATGTAAGTATGCCTCTTCTTAGGAAATTAAAATACAATCTTTGTTTGGGCCCGGGAGAAAGAAAAAAGTCCATTAGTAAGGTGTTTCTTTTCTGGATGCGCCCTTAGCCTATATGTACGAACGAGTGGACTTATTTTGACAGCTTGCAGGTGTCGTTTTAGAAACCGTAGCCTATATATATATATATATATATATATATATATATATATATATATATATATATATATATGAATCAGGAATTTGCAAAAGGGACGAAGTCCAAGTGAGTAGATTGCTGGGAAACAACAAGGAACTTATTATAGTGGATCTGGGAGTGAAATAGGTCATCAATAATGGATAACTTGAAAGCATAGTGTGTGTGGAATAATACGGAACATAACTGACATAGACACGCATTTATATTTTATTTTTTTAGAAATTAATAACGTTATTGGAATTAATTCCTTTTAAAAAATAAATAGCATTTTTTTCTAACAATGGCACATAAAACATAATGCCTTGAGTGTATATTAATGTAATGTTGGTATATTCTAATGGAAAACTAATAATATGATACGTGGAAACATATTTTGCAAACACAAAACCAACGAGTACCTTTTACCCATAATGCAGTGGTATGTATTACACTATCAGAGAATGCATAATGTCTTTGGTGTAGATTATTGGAATCTTAGTGTATGCTAGTGGAAAAACTACTAAGCCACATTGAAACTGATTATTCAACTACAATCGTGTAAGTCATAAACAAAATAATGCGCTATTGGCACATTCATGGACTAGTACGTTTAACGTATTTCTTGTATAGGACTGGGTTTCTTTTGCTGCTGACAGCCAAGAGAATGCTTTGGAGAGTTGAAATCTCATATAACCAGAATTTGCTCAAAAAATGGACTTGTCCCGTTTGCAAATTCTGGATTCGTATATATAGTGAATCTTTCCGAATGAAAGTGAAGTAATGTTGGGAACCGGACATCCAAATGGCGACGCACATCTGGTCACAGAGAACAATGTCACTATGATGGCGGTGGTGTTGGTGTTCTGTCGGAAATCAGGTTTACAACCACGGAGGGCGCCAAGTGATAGAAACCACGACGTGCTCCGAGGCAGACTAGACGAGGTGATACAGTGGTTCGCCACTACCTTGCGTAGTATGTAGGTGATGGGACAACCGAACATCCAGTCCTGAACCCAGATAGGCAACTGTTAATATTGACCTCCCCGGCCTGGAATCGAACCGGAGACCCTTGGCTCACCATCCAGGAACTCTAACCAAAGCGGTCGGATCGATGCCGCTATGATTGACATAAAGTTGTAATCTTTCGTGGCATAGGACTCACCATGTGTTTAGGAGTCAATTGTAAAGGGTATTTATTAACCCTGTTCCGTAAGTTGGTCACCTACCTGCAGCTTCTACCTGCGTATAAGTGCCGGGAGCAAGGGAGCGATAAGGGTGGCATTGGTTTGTGCACGCCTCTGGTGCGAGTCGCTGAATTAGCGTTCAGGCTCTAAGTCAGTGTTTCTCTTGAACGTTATTTAAATCGATATTTATTGGATGCAGTAACACACAGAGACGTCCCAGGTATGCTCAATGTCGTAATTTAGTTTCTGTTTTTATATTTTGAGACGCAGCCGTTTGAATAAAACAACGTTTTTGGTGAAATAGGATTGCTTCCAAATAATTTTTATACCATGCGTGCTGTTCTGAAAATACTATTCCGTCATAGACAAGAATGTGTTTGCTCTTCGTATCTTAACCTATTTGACAAGTTTAATAGTTTCGTCAAAAAGTATTTCTTCGAGCACGCTGCAAGGTGTTTCATTCCCGACGAATCGTAGTTAAAATGACTTTGGTCAGTCTGTCTTCAGGAACAGTTTACACACTTAATTTGAATCGGTGAATAAATTATTCACTTCGGTAAAATCTCAGTAGTTTCGGTGGAAAAAAAAGTGAATCCGTGCTTAATATTTATGTGACTAAATGCGACTGACTTAAAAGAGATCTCCTCCCTTAATTCTCAGTAAATTTCACCTACCTGTTAACTGGACGGAGTTCAGAAAGTAACCAACCCGCAGTTCACTGGAACTTGAGATATTTGAAGTCGAAGTTTCTGTGTGTATCTAAGCGTTGTTTAAACCATTTTTGGGCTCTTATTTTTCTTCAACTATTGTGGTTCAGTACTTACTTATTTTCTAGCAC
This sequence comes from Medauroidea extradentata, assembly GCA_003012365.1. NCBI lineage: Eukaryota > Metazoa > Arthropoda > Insecta > Phasmatodea > Phasmatidae > Medauroidea > Medauroidea extradentata. The sequence continues at coordinate 18,380 of PNEQ01114291.1, forward strand.
ATACTTAGGACCTTCTCATTCTACTTGGTATGATTATATCAATATAAATTGCTTTGTGGGTTGATTCCTTTCTGTGTAACTTCGCCCATTGAATTTCAGTGATTTATGCAGGAGTATCTGTCAGAATCTGATTAACTGGAATTTCGGTGATTATCGTTTCACTGGTTGTTAGGTCTACCAATGATTACGATTTGGAAAGTACTGTCACAACTTCCGTAGTCCTTTAAGTTTTACTTGGATTTTGGTGTTTGTGTAGTATTGTGAGAGCGTGCAAAAAATGGTCTGCCTGTAAATGTGTTAAAATAACAATTAATTTATTCGTGGGTGATAACAACTGCTAAATATCTGATAGTGTTTTTCGAGACACAGCTATATAAAAGCTGTGGCAGATCTTTATCCTTAAAGGCCTTTTTTGAGAATCGGTTCTGCTATAGCTAGAGACCTTAAAAATTCGCGTTTTCTTTTAGAAACAACCTAGATTTCAAGTACAGTCAACTCCCGACTATCCGCACTAATGAAGGGGACCGAAGCCTCGGATAATCCAAAATCGCGGATAATCCACTTTTACTCTTAGATCTCAATGAAAAAAAAAAAAAGGTCAAATTCATTCCTACAATAAGGCAGTAGTTTAATACAGTAGACTCTCGATTATTCGCATTAATTATTTGGGGGTATGCGTTAATTATCTTAAAATAAATGTATTAAAAAATCACAGACATTTTATTTAACCAAGATTAAAATCTAGTTAATCCACTCATTGGCGGAACTAATTGTATTGCCTTCTGGAAAAGACTTAAATATTCTTCAAGCCTTTCAAATACGGTTGCGGGAGTAATACGTTCGTGAACATTATGCGAGTGAACACAGCGTGTATTTACAAATATCCAAAATATTTTTCAACTTTTTTTATATTATTGAACTTTTTTCAACTATTTATAGTGAAATATTTTTGTGTGGATAGTCAGCGCACGGATAGTCGGGAGTCTACTGTATCTCTATGTTTGTGTTATTTTCGCCATTAGTCCTTGACATATTTGACACCAACTAGAGAGCGCTGAGCCAATAATGAGGAATTAACTAAATGCAAATACAGTCATGTGGTATCACTGTGTCAGCGAGCAACTAATGAACAGCTGTTGTCTTCTTGAAGCCACATATATTCTTGGAGACTAGCCTACGGGTCAGTGAACCAGCGAATTTTTCCAGTCTCTAGCTCTAGCCAGTAGGCCTACGGTATTATTTAAACAGCAACGTATCAGTTTTCATTGCATAACCATGTAATGTAAAAATCAAACACGAACAAGGTAATTGATAGTATCTGGCGTATATACGGGTAGCTGGTTTTCTTGACATGTTTTCAGTAAACAATTTAAACTTATAAAGCTTGTTATTCCTTTCTCCGAAGAAACATATTTCCCTGTATGTTCTCGAATAGATAGCTCCGAGATCTGCGTTAACTTCGACATTGTTCTACCTCTTGGTATATGTATATATATTTGCAAACAAGATGAAAGGAAATTTAAGATAATTTACCAGAACTGTAGCGTAATAGAAAATGTATAAAACAATACACGAGGGGAGAGATGTGCGTAATTGAAAGGAAGAAAGAACAAACAAACAAATACGGACAGAAAAATCTCTCGAGCCATCAAGATCTACTCAATTCTCCACGGGTTAGCTTGAAGAAGCTCCTAGAAGTGGGAGTGATGCTTTTGAAAGTTAAGAAGCGCTACGGACGGCACTTGTATACGTGTCAATAATAATATCGCCTTTATGAGCGTAGCACTGAATTAGCGCAAAATGTAGTCTTATTTCGGTGGGACTTTAAGGCTATGATCATTAATTTATTTCAAACCATTGCAAGTAACTGAAATATGTTATAAAACAAATGCTATCAAAACACTTGAGACTGTGTATAGTCATACGATACACAATTTTTCCAGAGCGTTCTTAAAAATTATGTACCATTTGCTAGCAAAACATATTTTGCTTAATTTTGGTTCATTTTTACAACAAATTATGTGATATATCAGGGGCAAAAATTCGTTTGGTGTATTGCAACAGAAATATTCAGATACAAACGATGATGTAATTATGTGTTGCAACTGTAAGGATGAATTTTTGATATGTGTTGATTTGCGTTTAAAATAATATTTTTGAAACCACTGCAAAACTAAAGAGCGAGGCCTTAAGGGCATTGGCCTGAGTTTCTTCATGTTTGACGATAGTTAATTTTAGAACATAATTGGGAGCCGATATCGTGAAATCATTCAGTAACTTTGTTGTAAGTGGTTTTAACTACGTACTCCGATTTTGTCGAGACAGAAGACAGCAAAATAGTAGTTAATTAGTTAATTAATGAAATTTCTTTTTAATTGATAAATTATCTAAAATCTTCGTACAGTTTGTCTCGAAAAATTACATTACATAGTGAAACCAATTAGCAGCGAAGTTACAAAGAAATTAAAAAAAAAATATTCTCTCAAGTTTTGAGTGATTCAGGCCCTTGCCCTTAAGGACACGGTCTACCGTAATTTTCATCACCATTTTTGAAATTTTTTATTTGTACCATATAATTTTTAAATTATTTTTGACACAAATGTGACTAAATTTGGCTCTTATGGCAATTTTTTATATGCCATAGAGTATGTTGTGTTTTTAAGGGAGAGTGTTAGACAGTTTTACTGTATTTTAAGTTTTTCAGCCATAACATTTATTCAAATTCTATTATCAAAATTTTTTCTCAAACGAAGCATGGGATATATACTTGGAAAACTGCTCGACATAACTAATAATGGTATCTGTAATTACTTTATCATGCAGAATCATTGCAAGAGAATTATAAGGTTAACTTTTAAGATTTCACTTGAATTGATTCTGCATTACAAGTTAATGAAAGATTCAGTTATTATTTATGTCGAGCAGTTTGCTAAGAATATAACCTATGCGTTGTCGAATAGAAAATTTTGATAATACAATTTGATTAAATGTTATGGCTCAAAATCTGAAAATACAATAAAATTGTCTAATACTCCCCGTTAAGAACATAGATTTATAGCTAGAAGCTTGTTCTATTATTTTAATAATACAATTATTCTGAGCCAGTAGTAGCAGGTTCACGTTAAAAAATTGATATCAGTGTTAAAAAAAATCGCTGTCCCAAATTCGGGAGGACTTCATTTTCTTACGTTTTGTTCGACTTTCTCTACTCTAGTAGTTAAACTCACAATTCAGCTCTTTAGGCGGTTACGAAAACCTACGAGCTGTGGTAGGGAAGGTTTCCTCAGTCACATGACCAGGTTTTGTCCCATGTTGTATACTAGTTTATTACTTCTCACGACGTTTCAGTTTTTTTTTACAGTGTACTCACCCAACCCTCGTGAGTTTTTATGAACGCCTTTTGACAATCGAGCTAAGCGCCATTTGAAAGTCAAGTATAATTCGTTTTAAGTGACACGGGGAGAGTTCTTTCCCCTGAGGTTGGCAGCACATGCCGTGCAAGAAACGTGGCGGACGTTGTTGATGGTCGGCGAGGTTTTCTCGTGTTCCTCAAGATTACTACGCCATTGCATCTCGCACAGAATCCACTGTACTCTAAAGAATGTCTGAGGTCAAAGTTATTTAATTAATTTTAATTCTCGGCTAGACTGTTTTAAAAGGGTGCGCCATTTACGATGACTTAAAACTTATATATGTAAAACACCTTGCACTTTTGTAGTTGTTATTTGTTTATTAAACGTCGTGCGGGTACTGCTTCATGGAAGTTGGGACTACGCCGGACCTAACTTGTGGTGAAAAACGGAAGATGGGCGAGGGGATGATGGAAGGCTGAGTAATTGCGTATGGATTATTAACGTAAGCACGAAGTTTGAAGCGACTGTCACGGAACAAAGTACACGTGGTCCGGGATAAAGTGAGTAGTTTTGAAACACTAAGTTACCTTTTTATCTTCGAATAATTTATGGTTTCATGCCACTTTTCAATAGAAACAAAGTAACCTAACTGACAATCAAAGTGTATGGATTGTAACGTCAATAGTTTTGAAAATTTTTATATTTGTACGAGATTTGGTTTGTTTTATAGATATATATTGAGACTATTTTTTACAGTAATGAAAATATTTTAGCTTTCATGCTTTTTGTATAATGGCAGGTCAAAGCCCAAATTTGCATAAAACAGTTTAATACAAAAAAAAAACCAAAGGACTTACAGAAATGAAATATTTCACACTGAATAACAGTACCACGGGCTACATCATGATATGTATGAAAATCACGTTTGAATACATTTTCTATTTTTAAAAAATGGTTGAATTTGAAACCAAAAAATTGGCAATTTAAATTTTTTTTTTTTAAAAATACATAACATTTCACTGAAGACTTTCACATACCTCATGACGTAGTCCTTGACACTGTTATTCAGTGTGAATTATTTCATTTCTGTAAGTCAGTTGATTTTCGTTTCGTGTACTAAACAGTTTTATGCAAATTTGGCCTTTAACATGCCACTGTACGAAAACTATGAAAGCTAATATATATATATATATATATATATATAACTATAAAACAAACCATATCTTGTATAAATATAAACATTTTTAAAACCAAATTTGGCGTGAACTTCCTCCGTAACATCCTAGGTCGTAATAAATAATATTTTAAAATCATTATTCTAGGCAAGACGGTCTTCAGAAGTTCTTACTATATCGTGAACCGCCTGTTACCTGCATTTAGCTAAGTAAAATGTGCGTGGGGTGTGATTACAACTACTAATAGGCGCCGATATGTTAATCCTTACATCCTGTATCCTGACGTAACGGCACAATATAGTTGTTTCTGTAATTAAAATACGCGAATCTCTCTTTTTCGCCCTTGCGTACTTTGAGAGTCGTGATTCAGCGAACTCTTCTGCATGTTCAGGCGGTGCAACCCCCTCCAACCCCCACCACTTTAGAACTTCTGTCTGAATTCATTTTTTTGTAATAATTTACGTGTTTTTTTATTCTTCCCCGCCAAGTCACAGTAATTGAAATCGTAAATAACGCGTCGAGGCGAAGACTGGGCGAGGGGTGCGCGGCGGCTCGGGCAGGCAAGGAAGGCATATCTCCTAGTGCGGCTACGCATACACTCACACGATCCCACAGTTTCTCTCTACCCTCGTTCCTTCCCCCCGCACATCCTCCCCTAGACTAGCGCTTCTGTGTGATCCCTGCTCGGAATATCGGCGGCCGCGAGGGTGAAGCAGGCTGTCGGGAAATATTATCAACCGCCGAGCCCGTCGTCTTCGTGACTGATGCCGTCCTGGGTCAGCGGAAGAGTGTCGTATGTCGTTCATCTCGCATCTTTCCTTCGTCCGTCCTCTTCTGCAAGACAGTGAGTGAGTGAAGAGGAGGTCTTTAGCGCAGGTGAGGGGTGACATGAGGTGAGTATGGAGCGGCGCAGGAATGAAGGGGCGGGGGAAACGGGAGATCCCCGAGATAACCCGCCGACCAACGGCATCGTCCGGCACGATTCCCACATGCGAAAATCCGGGGACCGACCCCGCCGGGATTCGAACCCGGGTCTCCGGGAGCTCCGAATTGGTCGTTCTAATTAACGTAATGTTTTGAAACTACTGTACCTTTCTGATATTGTTTGAAGTGCTTGTTATTTTCGTAAATGCACACATTAGAAACACGTTGAGAAGTTACTTGTACAAAAGTGTTCTGCTAGCGCGCTGCTACGCTGTTTGCAAGGCAGGCAGGCAGGCGTGCGTCTTGAAGGAGATGGTACCTGCCATCGTCGAATTATTCAATTTTCGCTGTAAGTTTCATACAACGAGATTTATTACAATTTTCCGTCTGACTTTGCAGAAATATTACCTTACCCTTTCGTAGTCTTTGCCTAGTTACCTTCCGGAGGAAGAAAGTAATTTTTTTTTCTACGGATGGTCACAGGTTTGGAGTAAGCAATAGCAGTCAAGCAATGCCAACTGTGTACAATGTACGAAACTATTCCCTCTGCCTTGTCGAATCATGAAACATTATAGAAAATGTGTAGGCCAAACTAAATGCAGAAGTTACAGTATTCGAAAATGGCGGGGTGGGGGGAGTGTAGTGGGGAGAAATCGTAGTTTTATGTTTGTATGAAATATTGGTACTGTTAATAGTCACTACTTGGGAGTACATTTTCCTCTTATAGGTCGTTCGAAATAATGTGAGCACTAACAATTTAACCTTTGAAAAAATTACTAGCCGTTACTTTGTATAGTTCAGCATTAACTATAGTTGCTTTACTGCTTGTATGGTTGGCAGCGAAATTACGCAATACAGTTCCATGTATTTTCCTATTTAGATACAATAATACTGAACCAAATCAACCGAAATCGACATAATAGTATTTTATATTAATAATAAACCCCTTTTCTATCAACCTATATAGGTTCCTACCGTCTGAACAATTTATCTTATACGCGCAAACATCAAGTGACGTGTCCAGAGAGGTTAGACATTCACCGTCATACGCCGTTATACACGGAAAGATACGAATTGGCTGAAAATAGAACTTGCAGGGCTTTTCTGAGTGCTCATTTTATCCCGAACCGCCTATATAAAATATGTATCTTAGCAAGTTTTCCCATAATTGTATTTCATATTCAAAATTTTCGTATTTTTCGTTTTTATAAACCGCAAAAACCAATTAACATAATGAAATTTAAAAAAAAAAAAATCACATTGAAACTAGATGCCACGAGTCACTGCTTAATATATGAAAAAATCCATTTCAAAGTATTTGTATTTAAAAAAAATGCTCGAAGTAGCAAACAATTAGTTTCAGCAAGTCCATATTAATGACCCTTCGGTAGGTATAAAAACCAATTGAATGTGTTGGTGGAGTGACAGGGTTTTACGACCCTTTACAACGAGGTCTCAAGAGCCTGTGAGGGTGAAGTGATGTGAAAGGACAACACAACAGCTGGGATTCGAACCCAGGACTTTCCGCACCGTAGACCGGCTCCTAATCGACTGCGCTACGGAGGTCGACATGAAATGTGTGCGCAGTAATCATTGGTCCCATATGGCACAGTTGATGACAACACGTGGTGGTGGGACGTAATTAACAAAAAAAAAACTAAGCAGCGATTTAAAAATTGTCACTTTATCATTAATAGGTTTCACAGGAACAAATTTTAATATGTCGTACTATGACTAGCGCGATTAAAAATTTATCAATCTTTTTTTTTTTTTTTTTTTTTTTTTCAAAATTACACAAAATTGCTGTCATGTGAGGGAGTAGCAGGAAAATTAATTATTTTAGCTTAATTGCGTTTTGTGAAGTTCCAACACAGTCATCTTGCGGTTATTTGACGCGCCCCGAGGGCCAAAACAAACCGGTAATGAAATTTTGAATAATGAATTTGCCATAATGATGTCGGGCTGCTGTGTTTTGGGTAAAAAAAGTTTTGTAGGTTTAACAGGAATAATTATTTTCTAAACTTAGCGACATTTTCGGCGGCAGAGGATATTAATACTTACATTTTCGGTAATTTTCTTGGCCTATATTTTCTATTGTGAAAAATAGTTAGCAATTCGTTTTATGCCAGACTCTTGCGTATGACGCTTGTAGTTAGAGAGTTAAAAGTGGAGAAACGTAATTAATTTTTTTCTACCAAAATGTAGACTAAGGATCATTATTTTGTTATATTTAGATTTTTTAATAATAGTAAATTTTTTGTGGATTATAAAATTTGAAAGTAGCTTTCAAATACTTAATATGAAAAATTACGTGGCGAATAGGTGGAATTGCGTGTTGCTGTAAGTATTCTTTTTGCACTGTTTCAGCAATGTTAACTGATTACGGTATGTTTGTGTTGGCAGCTCCCCAACCTGGAGCACTAGCGACGAATGAGAGATGGCATGAAATAAAACCCTATAAATGGAAGAGCAACGGAATGTGAAGGCGGGGCAGACGGGAGTACCTCAAGAAAACCCGCTGGCAAACGGTAATGCCCCGCCACGTGCAAAAAATGCGGGACAAACCCGGCCGTGGATCCAACCCTAATCCGGGTCCCCTTGGCCGCCGCTGCCCCAGAATCTTGCCTTATAGTTAGACACGAGTATTTCGTGTATTAAGGACGCGGATACCACAATTTTCATCATCATTATTTTATTTTTTATTTGTACTACGTATTTTTTTTCTTATTTTAGACACAAAATGTGACTAAATTCGGCTCTCATGAAATGTTTTTATCTCTCATAGTTTTCGCGTAATGGCTTGTTAAAGTCATATTTTACATGTTTCCGTTTTAACGACCACACTAAAACCAACTGATATACCAAACTGAAAAAAATCACAGTGAATGAAGACATTGCAGGCTACAATGACATGCTCATAAAATTAAAAAATTAAAATTATTTGTATTTAAAAAAAAAATATTGAATTTTTAAAATTTTTGTTTCAATTTCATCATTTTTTTTTTAATTCAAATAATTTTTATTCTTTAATTTTATGAGCATGTCATTGCAGCCTGCAATGTCTTTATCCAGTGTGATTTTTTTTCCAGTTTGGTATATCGGTTTTAGTGTGGTCGTTAAAACGGAAACACGCAAAATATGACTTTAACAAGCCATTACGCGAAAACTGTGAGAGATAAAAAAATTTTTATAAGAGCCGAATTCGGTCACGTTTTGTGTCTAAAATAAGAAAAAAAAATATGTACAAATAAAAAATAAAATAATGATGATGAAAATTGTGGCAAACCGCGCCCTTAATCTGGCAACAACCTAGACTTCTCAGACCTATACACACACACTGGTCAACGTCAAATATATATTGGCTTGTAACCGTAACATGTGTAGAGGTACGTCAATTTCGTGGATTCATCAGGCAGCAGCCTAGACTTGTCAGTCCTATACACCCACTGGTCACAATCGATTATCTATTGGCTTATAACCGTACAAGCAGGTAGCAAGCGATAGCACTTCGCATTATTTTCTTATTTACTACTGGCTTGCAGTAGTCAAACGCGTTTCGTAACAGCCGCCAGCAAGTCACAGACATGACAATGAAGTATACGTAATTGGCGTTCAACCTGACCTGGAATGTATCTGCGAAATTTACGTACCTCTAAACATGTGTTACCACCACGACTTGTTTCCTTATTTATCACTGGCTTGCAATTGTCAAAGATGTGTTGAAACATGTGCCGTCTAATCACAGAAGGAGTAGTGAAGTATACATTATTGGCATTCAACCTTACCAGAGTCCATACGCGAAATAATCTTGCCTCTAGTTATAGTTAGGGAAATGAGTATTTCGCTAGTTCAATAACCAGCATGTTAGAATGTACTGTCCTATGCATACGCAAGTCCCGTATATTCGTTGATTGTCTGTTGTCAAAGAGAGGAGCGGGTAATGGACTTCGGTATACACATAGTGGAGTCTAACGTTCAGTTCATCGAACTCGCGAAATAATCCTTTCCCTTTTTATAGATAGTCCCACAAACGAATGTACTTTATTGGCAGCTTGTTATTTGGCATTTCGGATAGTTAAATCGATTGCTTATTTTTTATGAAACCATTTTTTTAAACGTAGTAAATGAGCGAAATGATCCAAAGAACATTACATTCTATGGGAAAGGTCTTGTTACCGAGTTTTGTAGTGATTTCGAAAATATTTTTGTTATTGCTGCCTAATACTCATATCAAAATTTTGCTCCACAGTTTTGACACTTATATGTTATAATTTGTAGCTTAATTTTTTGGTAGAAATGTACTGAACTGTTTTTGAGATTTCATCACCCAAAGTACCACGTATTTTGTCGTGAAAATAAGCAAAAATTAAGCAAAATATATTTTTGCTGACGAATGGTACGTTATTTAAAACAAAAAAAAAAAACACATCCACAGTATTATGCATCTTGTGACTGCACATCGACTCAAATTTTTTCAAAGATTTTGGTTAAAAAAGAAATAGTTGAGTTATTGTCACCAGTCTGAAAAAAACTCGTGAACAAGTCCTTAACAGCGAACGTCTTTTATACATTGCCAACATAACCGTCAGATAAGTGAATTCGTTCGTGGGATGGACTACATCAGGGACTCCCTGATTTTCTCGCTTCTTTGTCCCTTTCATGAACACCTGCCGCTCTGATTCGCTGGCAGTGATTGGATGTGTTTCACCGCCTTGAGGTTCTAACCGTTAATCACAGCCGTGTAGTAACCTTGTTCTGATTGGCCCAGTTAAATAATTGACGCCTGTATACATATACACGCTGCCCAAAACCACGAAGCAAATCTGCAGATAAGGAGTGAGTGAGAGACTTCGGTCAGCGCTCAACATCGAGGTCTTTAGTGCCGGTGAGAGGTGACATGAGGTGAGTATGGAGCAGATCCGGAATGAAGAGGCGTGGGACACGGGAGATCTCCGAGAAAAAACTCGCCGACCAACGGCATCGTTCGGCACGATTCCCACTGCAGATAAGTAATTAAAACTAAGTGGACCAAAAATCTTTTCGCGAAACACAGAGGTCCCTACTAATTATTAAAAATAAAAATTGTATTAATGTGTCTCATAAGTAGAGACATGCAAAATTCGCGTTATGCTTTGATAGCAGACTAAACTTCACTTTCCTATAAATAACAGAGCATGATCTGCGATTCGATTGGCCAGGAACTTTTATGTGTTGTCGTTTACGTGTGTTACGTCTTTACAGAGGTTGGCCTCTCTACCGTGTAAGCATTCTCCGCGGCAAGTCACGATAATATCGGCCAGAGGGAGACGTCGAACGAGCCTATAGTCACTTGGAGTCTAGTCAGTCGTCAGAGAATAACGCGAATTTTGCATGTCTCTACTCATAAGGCAGTGTTCTTGTAGAAGGTAAATTTTAATTATTTTTTTAGAGTTATTTGTAAAATTTATCCATAAGTTTTAATTTTTTTGTAAGATTTCCGTGCTTTCAAGCTAGGTAGAAAGTCCTCGTAATGTTGTTACTAAAAGGACTGTAAATGTGTTTTTCCAACAAGCAGTTGTGGTATTTTATCTTTCCGTTGTGTTGTTATTACACAGATCGTAGTTCCGCCACCGACAGAGGTCCTGCAATGGCTCGCAGGTGGTTGTTTGAAGCCATATAGCGAGCCATTTCCCCCGTTGTTTTCCCCGATAGCAGTATAGACCACGTTTCTGGCGACGTTAGTTCACGTAATCAGATAGCTTTTAGTTCGGTCGGGCGGAAAGCCTCTACTCTCTTGACGGAACGTAGGTTAATCGGGTTATCTGAAATGACTTCTGTTCCCCACATGTCGCCGTTTAGCCTCGGCTGCCGTGAGTGTGTGGCTCTATTTGTGACCCGTACCGGCGTTTCTGATGTTGCCTCCATGTCCCTCGGGGACTATTTGACCGTTATTAATTTTCCCACTGTCATTCCAATTTTTTTATCCATTCTAAAATTTGTATTGCTGTTCGAGAATATTTGCTGTCATTTCGAGTAATTGTTAGAATACTTCAGTTTTGATGTTGTTTCCAATTTTTTTTATCGTAAAATAATTTTACGTCAACTATTGTTTGTTGCCCTGGCGACATGCGTGGTTTCGTGGTGGGAAAAAAAAAAAAAAAAATAAAGGACGTGTGTGCATAGTGTGCTTGCATGAGAGAGCGGCACATGCGCCAGAAAAAAAAATTCTATTAATTTTATGTTTTACTTTTGTATTCATAATGTATCTTTATTTGCTATGAATTTCTCCTCCCCCCTCACACCCCACCGCTCACAGCTTTACGCTTGGTTCTAACTGACCTTAAATTCTCATTTATATCTGCAGTCAACAAAATAAAATGGAATATTTTTTATTAAAGAACGTACATTTGTGAGACCCGTACACCAATTCATGAATTATAGTGTTCTAGGGACCGGTCAGTACATTTTAATAGTTGCGCAAAAATGTAAAAATAATTTGTTTAATTTTTCGAGCTTAGTTTAAATTATTTATTTACTTTTATTTGTTAAGTAAGTGATACTTTAACGTACACAGGAACATAATATGCGTGTTAAGAAGACTGTAAAGTTTTGTGAATCATTTTGGACACCCAGCAATGCGGAAAAAAAGAGACAGTTGATGTTATCAGATTAAATTAATGATATTTATAATGTTAGCATTCTCATACCACAATGCCAGTAACGTTTATTAGCATCAGAGTGTTTCAGTAAAAGCCACTGCATCCACTGAAAGTTTAATTTTTATGTTAAGATTTAAGGCTGATGTGGTGATAACAATAATGTTACGTATGATTATTTTGTATACATATATTTTTAATTCGTGCAAGTTGAAAACCTCAATCACCTGCAGGTAATTTCTCTCTCTCTCTCTCTCTCTCTATATATATATATATATATATATATATATATATATATATATATATATATATATATACATATTTTCGAAAATGAAAATCGAAAAATTTCGAATAAGTATTTTATTTAAAAATTCAAATAGGCATATACTTACGTAAATTTTTCTATGTGCATACTGCCATATTTCTGCGAAATTCAACATTATGATACGTACTATTCTTAGAGACATGAACTTTTCGCGAAAAGAATTTTGCCCCACTTTGTACCAGTGCCTTATGTGCACGTCTGCAGTTCTGCTTCACATATATTGGCAGCGTGCCTTTGAACTGTGACGTTTCTCATTTGACTGTACCAATCACAATAAGGTTACTGTAACACCACACGTCTGTGATTTGCGTGTAAAACCCCACGACACACGAATGTCAAAACATCCAATCTCTGACCGTGAAGCAAGTCTGCAGACG
>PNEQ01114292.1:0-31169 GCA_003012365.1 Medauroidea extradentata
CCTGACTTGTCTGTAGAAGTCATTATTTTTCCTATCATATGAATTCTGTTTAAATATACCTCTTATGACTTCTACAGGCGTTTGGTTTCCATTTGGTCAGTAGCTCTAGTAATAGAGATATTGGTTGGCTTTTCCTTTATTATCTCATCCTTTATTAAAGTGAAAGAAAAGGTTTCACAATAATATTTTTTTCTTTACAACGCGAAACCGCCGAACTTATTCTTATTGTTGTTATCTACGAAAATAACACCTACTTGAAACTACGTATGCCACTTTTTGAAAATTCAGTTTGCTTGTTAGTAACATGATTTTGGGGCCTTTGGAAGTAGCTAATAACGGCATTTTAGACTGCTGTAACCCTGAAAATACGACCTGAATCCGTAAATTGCAAAACAAGGAGCATGTATTGGTCTTTACTTCAAAAGTATACAAAAATAAAATTTTAGAGTCACCACTTAAAGTCTCACAGGAAAAAGAGTTCTACAAAAACACTGCACGTCAGTTTAACTGTGCACCATCTGTCTATCGTCGAGATCTTATTGCTCAGCTGTTCCCGCGCTTCAAACGCGGAAATCTGAAACCGGTACACAGTACTCTTAACCTCCCCGTGTTCAGTGCTGGGTGTTGTGTTGTCAATTCCAATTCGTCTCTATCCTGTGGAAGGCAATGGTGAACCATATCGCAGTGTTATAGGTGATTCGTAATAAAGTGAGTCCACAAAAAAGCCCTGATTGATTTCTATTTTTTTCCAGTTTATATCTTTCCGCCGACTGTAAACATAAATATTGACACGTGCTTTCATTTTCATTGGCTTGTACAATGCTTACATCTACATTACACTGCTCCATAAATGTATTCTACAATATCTACTAATAAAATCCATAGATGCTGGATATATGATATACTCAATATAATCTTAGTTATAAATACCCGTGGAGTTAATGTCTTATAACACTTGTTTCTGTGCATCGACTCTAATTGGTTACGACACACACTGTTGCCGTTACTAATCCCGTAAATGCATGCGTAGTATATTAATATGTAACTCATAACCGCCACTATAAACACACGACACACGCAATTCAAGAATTCCAGTTCCGTTCAGCATACTGCCATGAACGACGATGGCGCAATTAACAAAAAAAACAAATAAAGTATTTCCTTAATGTGGGAAACAGAAAAAAAATGCTATTTCTAATTCCATATGCTCAGGCTGGCGATCGTAAATCATAACAGATTACTAATGACTTCACATCATTTAGCAATTATATTCATAAGCAGTTACTTCTAATACTTTTCAATGTGTTCATCAGAAACCCATATTTATTACGCAACGGACAAACACACTCGCGACTCAACTCGCTTTCAAGCAAGCAGCGAAGCGGCGAAATCCTAACTCTGATACCACTGTCGGTGGAATTTTGAACTACGTCTGTGACGCGAGCATTATCGGCAATGTGTCGACGACTGTTTTGAATTCAGCGGGCGGTTGCATCACTTTGTGGTGGCGCGCTAATCAAGGTATTTACACAGTCAGTAGTTATATCAATAAGAGCGTAAATAAATATTTTAAAGTATATGGTGAATGAGAGGTCGATTGCATTTGATGTTCTTTCACTAATGATGTATTCAAATAAGAAAATACACGGAACTACATGCAATGTTTCGCTACCAACCATACAAATAATAATGTAACTATTGTTAAGTTGACTAATATGCAGTAACGCCTAGTGATTATTTTCAAAGGTTATATCTTTAGTGCTCACTTCATTCCGAATGGCCTATATCCTTATCAAGTCGCGCCACAAATATTACCCCCTGAGATCAAAACCAGCTTCGGAGCGAAAACTAATTATCATTTGAAAGTATATATCACACCAATCAGCGATTACTTATGAATGTTTCCATAATTTGAAGAAATGTGCAATATGATGCACGTAAGTTAGGTGACTGGAACCACTGAAGTCAGTGGTGCATTTTCCCATGAACAAACGACAAATTATGTCTATTTATAAAATGCATCACCGACTGAGTTATTTCGAACCATCCAAATTGCCAGACCAAGAAACATGAATATTTCTCCTTGGGTTCCCTTCAGGAAGTAGGTAAGCTCTAACAAGAGATATTTTTAATTCGACCCCTAAAAGAGTGAAAATGGATGAAAACAGTTTTTGATGAATTATAACTGTAGCCAAAATCAACGGGCTATCCTAACTTTTTATAATATTTTTAATGAACATTAATTTACAAAGCTTTATTCCTGAAGCAATTTTTATTGAAGTATTTTTTATTTAATGATTAACATTTGAATTTGGTCCATTGAGAAGTAATTTATTTTAACAAGGGTTACCTATTCAAACTCTGAAGCTGCGAGCTCGACAGACAAGCACGATGCATCTTGACAGTCGTGGCGAGAGCTAGGACAGAGATTTACATGATGAACTATATTATTCGGTGCTTAGTCATTATTTAGTAATGATGTCACTTTAGGGAAAACTCACTTTCTGGAGGAAAGCATGGCTGCAGGATTTAAAATATTAGGAAAACATTATGAGTTCGCGTTTAAGAATCCTTTTTTGAGAATGAAATACTTGCTCGCTGAAAGTTTTAAGGTTAATGATAAAACAGCCTTTAAATCCTATAGCAATGTGGATCGTTCGGATATGAACAATCACTCGCATAATAGTAGTTTCCTATTTTCTGTTGCGAGTGGTCTGGGATGGGCACCGCTCTTAAATACGTAACGTACAAATATTTTTCAATTATTCTTTCACGTTAAGAATAGTTGTCATCGTAGTATAAAGAAAGAAACAAAATGACTCGTCAGTGTGATAAAAACTTTAAGAATTTATTCCCATACGTTTCTGTAGTCTTTGTTTGACACCAGTATCGTTTAGTCAACACTGTGTTTTAGAGTCTAAATCTACTGTTCTCAGATAAGTAAATGTTTCTGCAACTGTTGTAAAATGAGTATACTATTAAGTCATCTAACTGCATTTCTTGTTTTAGTAAGTCAAATAAGTGGTGCAATATATTTTTAACTTTTTTAAATGTAACAGATACTTTCCATCCACAGAAATGTATTTCATCATAGTTCAATTACCACCAACTGAAATTTTTTAAAACAAGTTCATTGTTACCATTAATGTTTTTTTGTTGACAGTGGTTGCGGAGTAAGTAACAAGTGCAAGCTGCCCAGTAGTTAAAACAAATGGAGCTTCTGCTGTCAATAATATGAGGCTGGTGACTCGCATACAAATTAACTTTATCGACTTGCTCTGATCGTACGCTGAGTGGTGGCTAGCTCATGAGATGTTAGTCAGATATCCACAAACATTGCTTAGGAAGTTTAACTGACGATTATGTCAGTTTAACATAGACTGTTTTCAGTTTTACGCAAACAACTCTTAGTAGCAGAGATGTTAACAAATGCCTTTCGTTGCTGTGATATATTTGTCACCAGAATGATTGTGGCTGCAACAAAAAATGTCCTTTTTGGCCATTGGGTTTTGTTTATGCGGTTTGTAGGTAAATGCCTTTAATTCTGTTATCATGGGGAATTTACAATACATTATTTTATCGTACGTTCATTAATCTTTGAGTATCTACGTAGGTACAAACAAGGCTTGACATTTAAGTATTTTACACTTGCCTACTTAATAAACACATGCCTAAATATCCGAGATGTAATATAAATAGTTACTCAAGGATTATCGCGTATTATATCTGTGGTATATAATTAACACAACCTTAAACCTTTCTTCAAGGAATAATTGATACTCAAGCGTGTCTGTATACGAAGCAAGAGAAGGTCAAATACAATGAACCAATTAGATGTCACATGACTGAAAATAGCTTTCAGATTACAACAAGGAAGGTTTAATAAACAGAGTGCTGGCAATGTGCGCAACCGACAGAAGCCTCAATACACACGACAAAGGCATAGTTGAGGGGAACAATCAAGAAAACTTAGGTTAAGTAGCAGATTTTTTACATGTTGTTTGTCGGAGTTGTGTGATATACGGATCATCGGGTAATAATATTGTGTCTGGGAAGTAGAAAAACGTGGTTTGTTGAGTAGCCGTTAGGGGAAAGCACCTGTAAAATACATTACTCGCATTTGGGAGGGTTACGGTTCATTTCATGGTCAGACGTCGTGATTTCTGCTTCCCGGAGTTTCCAAAATCTGTACACGAGAATGCTGGGATGGTTCACCGATACACGCGCAGGTGATATATTCCCACTCTCCTATTGCTCTTGTGCTAATCCGTTGTCATAATTTCAGGCTTGTCAAAGTTTTAATTTTTAAAATATGTAGCGCATTTCAACATGTAACGAGTTGGTGTGTTTGGACATTTAGCCAGAAAACTTCACGAATGACTAAAACACAGGTTTCATTGTTTGAAACAAAATACCCAGCTAACATACGTACAAGAAACTTAACATAAGGCAAGTGAAAATACACATTATTGAGTTCACACTAAATAAATGCTCATACAAGTCTGTTTAAATTTAATTGTTGATTTTAATATATCTTATGCAATTTTTGACACTAGGACAAGTGAATCAAATAATTCTTACCATTGGATTAAAAATTCGTCATGTATTATTAGATCTCTTTAAAATGAACCACGCATGTAACGCAAACAAAACTGTTAGTCACACTACTGTGAGAACAGCTTGTACTAAACTGAATTTTGTGTATTTTCATCAGATTGAAGTTTTGATAATGGTGTTAAGAGACGAAAATAAATGTCATTCTTCTTGTTTACATTTTTTTCTTACATAAACACAACCGTATACCAAGTTAAATAATTTAAATTCATTATTTATTTTGCTCTTGTAATACTTGAGAAAAGAAATGTGTATCTAAACAGCTTTATGACTGTAATCTTATCCACTGCAAACAATCAAACAAAATATTTCATTACGTAATTCATAAATTACACATTACAGTCAGTTTATTGGTACTAGTATCTGAATCATTATTATGAAGCTGGCATTCCGTGGAAATTACAGTGTGTTGTCTGAATATGACAGAGACTCTGCAGTACAAAACTTGCATATAAACAATGGCAGAACGTGTTCTGTACGCTAAAGTTCCTCTATATCAACGATCAAAATTTTTTTTTCGAGTGCATTGGAGACGGCCATGATTTGTTTTGAAAATGTTTAACATAGGACTGCTCACAATTGGTATGTTACTTTGTATCGTCTTTTGATACTGAAATGTATTATAGACATTTTCTGTAGTAGCTTTCAATGGTTTCGTACTGACGACTATATTTGTTCTCGTGCGTACATGTTGTTAGATGTTACTACTGTATTGTTATGTTTTATACCAATCGGAACGTTTGCTTCTCTCTCCGAAAATGAAATATTTATAGCATGGCTAGGCTCTGCATGCATATAAATTTAAACTCACTTCAATATTTCATTGGCCACTGCATTTATTGTTTTCACCGCCATCGTAAACTAGAACGTAAAATATTAATGCTACCATCCTGTGTGTGGAACTAACATCTTGCCTCAAAAAAACGTAAAAAGGAGAAGAGGTAGTTCGAGAGATTAGCTCCGAAGAATAAATGCAGAGGGAGGCTAGAATATTGCTGTACAGTACTGGAAAATAAATTATAACAAGAATGAAATGAAAAACTAAGAAATTGTACGCTTGGTTGCGGCACCAGCAGACTGCAGCGTGTGTGGTGATAACACGAACGAAAAGGTAAAAATGGATAAATTTTAGTTTCTTATCTATGGAATATCGGCAGCTGGGAACCTGCATACAAAACAGCAATTCATTTCGCAATATGTGAAATTATTGTGTAAAATCTTTGTTGGAATTATACAATGATAAAGTACGTAGTATACATTACTGCCTTTAAATTTTTTAAAGCGACAGCTTATAGCAGAGTCTTGTAAATCCTGGTTGTCACAGCTGAGGGATATGCAACATACTGATTGAGAAGACCCATTTATTAGCCAGTTGTTGTCGTCGCCCTTTACACAACGGTCAGATAACAAACTGCAACGACATATAGATGCTTACCGAATCTCCGGATCTTACCTGTAACCGTAGCAGATCGAGCATCTATACAGGGATGTCAGGCTTGTGCCATTCGATACTATTGACTTGAAGATGTGTCCGCTATACACATTTCTACTAACATCTTACCAGTTTGCATCCACTTATAGTGTTGTTCAGAAAACAGCGAAAATATAAGAAACTGGAAGTCAATGTACTTATGAAGGAAACATGATCATGCTTTAGTTTCGGGGGTGATGACTTTCGTGTGCCATGAAACAGAATATTTAGGAATACAGAAGTGAAATAGCCGAAATAACAGCGAACTCAGTCACACACGCCAGCAACATGGCTTCCCTGGTCAGGAACATGGCGGAAACACCTACCGTCAATCAGCGTAGGGCGCAGCTACTTTGTTAGCTGGTAGCTAGGCCAACAGGAAACCTGTAGTAACATGCAGGAGCCAAACACACACGGGGCTGGTATCAGCAACCTCGAACAACCAATAAGCGGCGATGTTCGCCCGTATCAAATGAGCCGCCACGTCATTTCACGTCTGTATTACTATTTATTGTGTGGCCATGGCTACCGTGTGCATAACAACATTCACAATGTACACAGCAGTAACGCTCAGAAGTACTGCTCAAGTGTTGATTCACATCTCGCTTTTTCGAGTGGTAAAACATATAATATGCAATACACGAAGAACATCAAACGACTTCTGCTACAGAAACAGGACAATCGCCGCCGATGTAAGACTACTGCTCTTGCAGCTAAATTCGCTTTTCGATGTCCATCAAATCGTGAACAATGGAGCTGGCTCGTACTGACCATGTTGTCACTGAATCTGGACATGGTCTGGTCCAGTGGTCAACATCGGTGACAGTCCTTGATCAACCGGGTCACAAAATGACATGTTTACCAGTAGCAAAGCGTTTCAGAGGAAACTGTATGAGATCCGACTATACACCCTGGTGAAGTGATTTTTAAATACCTGAAATAATCAAACAATATGAGAATTTTCCTGTTACTGAGATTGATGAACTGGATAGTTAATTCCTTGCCTTCTGCATGCTGCAGACAGAAGAGTATATGTTCACCTACCAGTCTAATGGTACCATAGGCACCTCAGACTTGGGTATAGTCGTAGCAATGAGTCGTTGGTTTATGCATCGCATTGTTTCAATGATTTACGTGCATTTATGCAGCGGCCCTTCGTGGTTGTTGACAGCGTGTCTTTGTATTGAGGCGTCACTAACTTGACTGTGCCAATCAGAATAAGGACATGCGACCCCGCATACCTGCGATTAGCGGGTATAATCCTAAAACACATAGAGTTTAAAACATCCAACCATTAACCACGAAACAGAGATGCAAGTGTGCACGTAAGGCATTGCAATAAAGTGGTGCAAAAATATTTCCGCGATAACTTCCGTCCGTTGTCATATTAGCTTGGCATATCTTCCCTTAGAACCCCTCCTCTCTTTGCCGCTTATGTTTACGTAATATTTGCCCGCTGGGCGATACCCTTCACCTTTAAGTTCATGTCCGTGCCGAAGTAACGGTCTTGATTGCTGCCCCAGGGCTTATATAATGCCAACTGTGTGAGGAGATCATCGTATTTTAAAGTACTCTAAACCGGTTTTCGTGTTTGAATCAAGAAGTGTACGAATATTAATACTTGCAGTGCTACTTGCAATAAGGGAACATTTCAAAGCTGCTGTAAGTAACTGTGAAGCTCAACAATCAGTCTTATTAAGGATATATTAGGTTATTTCTTTGCAGTACTTATAATTTAGCACTATTGTGTGGGTTAATGATTTACGCATTAATTCTGGTTTGCTTCTGAAACATGTTTTAATTAAACATTACATGCTGCTTTTGACTGACAGAGTGAGAAATATTTTCGAAAATATCAGTGGAAGTTTAAAATAGAAAGGAATACGAGAACAGTGCCAAATTATCAGTACTGCAATATTTATCATGTCTCCCTTACAGCTATTTGTCATTCCTAGAGACGTACAAATTCCGCGTTATCGTGTTGTGACAGGCTAGAATTCACTGGCATATACTTACTCGAATATACTCCTTGATGTTATTGGCTTCGGGCCTTCCTATATTTGTGTGTCAGAGCTACAGGATAGAGGGCATTCTACAGTAGTTTGAAAAAGTTCTTCAGGTGCGCCAACAACATAAGTCCGATGAACACATAGTAACATGTAATCCATTCTGCTGACGTATATAATAACTAGAGACCGGGAAATTCGTGGGTTCACTGACGAGTAGGCTAGTCTCCAAGAATCTCTTTGAACTCAAGAAGACAACAGCTGTTCGTTGGCTGCTTGCTGACATAGTGAAATGGGCCTGCATTTAGTTAAATTGTTATTATTGGCTCATCGACTTGAAGGTGGTGTCAAATAAGTCAACGACCAATTATGAAAGTAGCACGAACTTGCCATTGCTGGAACTCTAGCTTGTGCCAGAAGGAAAACGCGAATTTTTCATGTCTGTAATAATAGCGCGAAATATGCAGGTCTCTAGTCATTTCATTCTCAAAGCCAGTGTTACACTCTGGCTTTGTTCTTTCCACCAGCAAACTATATTTGTTGAAACATCATTAGCGTTGAGTATTTATGTCTTATGCTTAAGCCGGAATGGCTACAGCATTGAATTGTGACAGTTTAATCGTAATGCATTTTTGTTGTAAAATACAAGCGTGTATGTTTCGGGAAATTGTGATCCGTTTTGCACGGACACTTCGTGAATAGCTAAGTTTAGTCAAGTGGCTGGGAATATTTACAGGTTGTTTTCCTTGGCAGCTTTAGGGCAGAATTCAGTGTCGATCTTCGAAAGAGCTGTCAACTCCCATTCAACTGGCAGCCTCTTCATTTCTCGTATTTCAAAAACGCCTTTCGAGTGACTGCCAGCAGAAAGCCTGTTAACCTCCACTTTCGGCACATATCTTGCAAAACTGTCCTACATTTTCTCGTTCGAACTGCTTGACACCCTTTATTTTTTTTTCCGGCTGTTGTTTGTCTCGTGTTCCTTCGTAATTAATGACAGCAGAACAAGCAAATTTTGACTTTGTCGCTCCGTTATGAGAAAACTGTGAAAGGTAAAATAGTTTTGAAAGAGGAAATTGTACTCACAAGTATCGTCTACAAAACTAACACTTTTTCAAATAAATATAAAATAATGATTTTATCACACTCGCTACGGCGTGATAAAAATTATTTAAACACTTATGTTGTTGTTCGTTAGGTTTTAAGTATTTCGAAACACACTGAAAATAATGGTTAAAAACCCACTTGTATATTACACTTTTTGCTTCAGAAAATGTAAGGGATTAGTTCTTTGTGTAACAGTAACTTCTAGTGAAACATTCTGTATATTCGTTGAGTTAGCTCATGGGCAGCAGTAAACAATGGAAGAGTTTGGATTTGGATGATCAGATGATGTTTACTCCAAATTGAAATCTCACTTACTGGCAGTAAGCCTTTCCCTCCAAACAAAATATGCTCAATATTCACGCACCTAACAAACCAACTCCTTTATTTGCTCAGAGAACCCCTATTGTTGAGATCTTGAGATACGTTTATTATTTTAGAAGGAATAATAACATTGATAGAAAAATAACAAGTACGTTATATAAAATGTTCGTAAACGTACGCCAAGCCACTATGCTTGACAGACAATGGATGCTCGAGCCGATGTTGAGCTCTAATCTTCTATGCTTGTTACGATGCAGTTGGCTTAGGTTTTAAACGCTCCAAGTGCCATGCCATGTAGCACGAAATTGAAAGCTACTGATAATTCAAGTCGTTAGTTTTCTCGCCCAGACAACGTCGGAAGTTTAACAGACCATATTCAAAACATTTGACTCTAGTCAGTAATTTTTGAACCCATCAAACTTTCCTTGTCTAAACAACAGCATATTAAAAAAATACTTTAACACCAATACTGTAATTTCGTTATTTAGTGTGGAAGTAAATTGATATGACCATCCTAAAACGCTTGCCTTTATTCCCTTCCAGTTATAATTGCTATACAGTACGAATAATTTACTGATTAGTGACAAGATACTTTAAATATACGTGTATTAATTAGAATATTTACACTACACAGAAAAAAATTCCATTTTATGGTGGTCACGAAACGTTTTGGCAGTGAAGACCTCTTTGAAATTTTGTAGTGGTTAAAACACTTTTCTGTAGTCACTGTAAAACTTTACTGGATGAAGCAAAAAAAAATTTGTGGTCACCACAAAAAAATTTGGTGAGATCTACAACGACAAAATATTTTGTGATGGCTGCAAATATTTGTTTACAGTGTGTAAATAGAATAAGTTATATAAAATTTAATGCAATAATTTAAGGTAGTTACAACATACCAGTTAATATCTTGGGTGGAGAAAATCTTACACCCAATTAATATCTACACAGTTTGACGACGTAATATATTTAATATGAACTTACTCACATGTACATACTTCATTACGAGAAATATTTTGAAAGATGTGACACTCATTGTATTTACAAATGACACAGATATGTAAAAATTTTTAACAATTTTAAATAAAGGCTTTATTAACGCCATTTGCATATTACGAAATTACTCAATTATTACGTTTCATTCGCTGCAGTATTTATTATCCGTTTCTTTATACCAGGTCTCCAGCAATTCTTCCGAAACGTGCCTTGAAATGAGGATAAATTTTGTCCTCTGCACTAGGCGGGATGAGAAATGCCCATTAAAGAGAAAGAAAAGGAAGGGCGAGGCTGCAAACAACTCGGAATGAGTAAGGGTAGACGACGGGTCAGAGCTCACGACAAGTGGATGTGGAAAGAAATGAAACACTCGGCGATCTTCTGCTCCCGGCTCAGATAAAGGAAAGAAGACGAATACGAGACAGAAAGAAAATACAAAAATTAATTTTCAATAAGAGAGGAACTTTTCTGAAAATAGCAAGAGATAATTTGAATACTCGATCAGAAGTAACCAAATATACACAAATTTGATAATATTCTTTTGGAGCCGAGTTTTATGAACGGCAACACATTCGGAAATTTCCACATCCAAAAATTCACTTGATTTAAAATAAATCTTGACAATCATAATTATTACATACACGCCAATAATGTAAGCATATTTGTTTTGTGAAAAGTACTGTGAATAAATAAAATGTACCTAAGTGCAAAGCAGGAAATCCAAAACAAAAGTACCCAGACACTTGTACTCTATTTTATGTGTGAAGACTTTATCATGTTTTCCCAAAATACCTTCACCGTTCCTTCACGAGAACTTTATAGTTTGCTGGAAGTGCAAAAAAAAAAAAAATATTTTCCTCATTCTTATACACAAAAAAAATTTTTTTTTGTGGCAGCTGCAAAATTTATTTTGTTGTCATCACAAAAAAATTTATTGACACCACTTAAATATTGTAGCCTCCACAAAATAATTTTGCAGGGAAGACTGTCTACAAAATTTTTCTTTCAGTGTATCCGTAAATCTAAATGAACAGAAGAATAATACAGCAGATAGAATTCTTATAACAGAATGGGAAAAAAGACACGCCAAAAATTTTGTTTTGCACGACCGGAATACCTGAGCGAAAAAAAAAAATGGAATTAATGTATTGGATAATTAATTCGTTAGTATTAGCCGTTATGGACAGTGTTTATTTCAACTGTTTCTCCTTTATTTCCTTAAAAATGTCTTTCATCACTTCTCGCTGTTTCTCTCTTCTTTCCTCTGTCCAAGTCGATCCAGTCTTCTTCTTGGGTATTTCATAGAAACCTTAGAACTTTGTAATTTCTTTCTGAGTGACAGTCGTTTCTCAGTGTTTTGTGGAGTAATATGGAGTTCATCTATGTCCCTTCGAATTTATTTGCACAATGTGTCATCCATTTTTAACTTACAGAAATAAGTGAACAGTCTTTTCGTCATTCTACTAGAATTAATCTTTTGTATGACGCCATAAAGAGCTATTATCCTGTACCTAATCATGCTCGAAAAATTTTTAATATGCGTATAAAGTTCACTATTATGACGTCTGGTATATTATATTTGCTCTCTAATAGGCCCCAAACGTTCATTCTGTAGCGTCCAGTGTTTAGAGTTAGACAGTGTGCGGCATTCTAGGGTAACTACTGCTAAGTAGTGTCTAAGTTTGACAGTGAAGGATATTGACTTCTTATTATATATATATTTATTTAAGAAAAGAAGGGCAGGCAACAGTTTAAAAAAATAAAACCAGTTACAGTCTACCTGAAGATACAATAATGATTATATATATAAATAAATAAATAAATAAATATATATATATATATATATATATATATATATATATATATATATATATATCCTAAGTATGGTAGTACGCTGTTATCATCTGAACTTTTGCTTTATTCGATTCATTTTCCGAAATGTCTTGTTCAATTATTTCTCCAAGATACTTGAATTCGTTCTCTCAATTCTTCCATTGTCGGTTTTCATTATTTTGAGGTGGCCTTATTGTTCGTCAAAAATTTGATTTGCTCAGAGGAGTTTTAAGAGCCTACTTTTTTCAGTTTGCTCTTTCAGCAATTATATCTGTCTTGTGGCTGTTTCCATTGTATTCGAAATATTGTTAGGTCGTTTTTGCAACGCTATAGAGAGTATTTGTTGGTTGTACCTTTTCTACCCTAATTTCAACCATCATTGGTTTGGCTTTCTGCTAATGACATTCTCCATTCTGTTATAACTTTTTTCTAGAACGCAGTTATAAAACAGCAGGGAGAGACCATTTCCTTGTCTGACTCCTGTTTTAATCTCAAAACTGTTAGAAATTTCACCTCTAAATTTACTTGAGAATGGGTATTTGCTTAATTGAAACTGTGGTTTCGCTAGCTAAGCCCGATTCCTATGTATTTTTAAACTGTGTCTTCCTATAGACTGAGTCATAGGTTTTTCTAAAGTCAACGAAAGTGATTTTTAGATCTTCTTTTAGATACATTAAGTGAAGTGAATAAAAATGAGATGCTACTATGTAGAATGTAGGGCTGAGACTTAAAGCCAACTAATTTTTATGCGAGTAAATAAAAACTAAATCTGGGTAGATGTATCCTGCCCAGTCGGAAAATTACCGGAAAATGTATGTAGACTCTACAGTGTAGATACATCCCAATAGCTAGGTGCATCTTGTACTGTACTTTGAATCAGTGCCAGTCTGTCTGCTACGCGGTCGTAACCTGCTCATGTGTGACTCCTCCCTCTTTATCATTTCTTACTTCCAGTTACAACGCTTTATGTCCATACAAACCAAATCTCAGTAGCAAGTTACATCGTGGGAAATGAATAGCAGATGCTCTTGGAATGTCGTCCAGTAAAAGTGAAGAGAGTGACAGATAATTAGTGAAACACTACTGTTTGTAATATTACTGTCAGAACACATTGTTGTGTTTGACAAGCCTAGAATGTCGAAGTCTGTATTAGGAAAGAAGAAAGCATGGAAAACAGTCGCAGGAGAATATTCCCAAGGAACTGGCAAACAATACAGTGTTGTGCAGCTAAATAAGCTGTTTATCAACATGGAAAGTCAATCTGACCTGAAGGAAATGATGTAATAAACCAATAAAGCTTAAAGATTGGTAAAAGGTTTTATTTACACTGTTTTCTCAGGAAGAAATTCCTGTTTTCAATAAAGTTCCAAGAGCGATTTTGGTCTATATCAGGCATATATCACATGCTGATAATAAAAAATGAAGAAGAATAACGTGAAATGACATTTGAGGGCTCGTGCCCAATTGTTAGTGGTCCAACAACAAGAAAACAGACAATTCCGTCATACGTTACGCCTGCAGCGACAAACCTGGCATCATATAAAACTGGAGAAAATAAAACTGTTTTTAACGCAACTTCATAGACTCATATTGTTGAAGCAGTTAGAATTAAAGAAGATTCAAATAAAAAAAAATTGGTGAAAAAGGACAACGGAATCGACAAATCGACTCAAACAAATATTGTAAATTGTGATACCTTCAAATAGAAAAAAAGAAAAGAACTGGGCGAAAAAGAACAATGAATTCGACAAATCGACTCAAACAGATATTGTAAATTTTGATACTTTGTGCTATACTTTACTGTAAACTTAATGTAAAACCTTTACAAACTGTTATGATTACCAAGAGCCTCGCCTGGACGACGAGCTAGCGACGACGGCAGTGCAATTAGGTCGGTAGCTGCACAAGACAAGGGCCTCAGCGATTCTCCCCACCTGCACTGTATGTGGTAATATAATGCACAGTATTGGAGGAACCGGGGTCTGTCTCCTTCATGCCTTCCAACCGTCACCAGCTCGCCAGGATGGTCCCGGGTCGAGGCCCACAACGTGCCGCCGTCCGTCGATAGCCGAGCTGATTCATCATCAGCCACCGGCACAACATGTTACGGTGAGATCTAAGGTGTCCGAAGGATGATCCACTATATCGTAGAGTATAAACATAACTAACTAAACAGCCGCTGTCCTCTTATCTAAATTATATAATATAACTTTGTAGTATTCTATAACCCAACTATGAAAAGTAAAGCAACCGTAATTAGATTAACATATTTCATTTAATAGTAACCGTCACCCTTAACTTAACAACTGAACTAGTTTTAGTATATAGTGCCTACCTCTGACAACAGCCACCCAAACCCCTTAAATAATATCTAAAACATAGTTTAAGGACAGTTTTACAACAGAGGTAGAGGCGCCTTAAGCTCCTCACCTCTTGCAGTCAAGCCACCACCCCCAAAATCTACTAATTAATAATTTAGTCAAATAATTAATACATTTAATTATCCCACCCACCTTTTTAAATCAAATATAAATCAGAAAAACTGAAATCAAATGCTAGAATGTATTATTCAGATGCCATGCACATAACTTAAAATAAATTTAAAGGCACAGTGAATATAATTTAGATAATAACTATTCTCTAAATCACTAAATATATACAATTATTTAGGTTAGTGTACCTTGTGGTTAACATTATAATAAACGAACAGTACTGTACATATTCTAAACATAATTATTATATAATTTTATCAATATGATATATTTACGTAAAAACGTAATTTATCGGTCGGAAATCCACCGTGTGCACCGTAAATAACTTAAGTTGGATGAAATATTGATGCCATTGTTTTACACAACCCTTTAACACAACCATAACTGATTTTATGCATTATTTTTAAATAATATATCATTTTAGTTAAAGACAATATGTATTAGATAAGTAAACAGTTTGTCGCTACCGAGAGCACTTACATGCAGTTATTTTATTCATAAAATTCTTATATTTCATAAATATTAATATTCAACTGGAAGATCTTACAGTATTTTTCACCGTCTCATGGTAGGCAGCCACAGTACTTGAACGTCGCTTGAATGTGCGAGTAGCGTATGAGCAGCTGCGGCCCACTTACAAGGAATTCGCAGCGTGTGCACTGAACACACAGTAACGCGTAGTGATGCGCCCAGCCGGTTTCTTGCCCCGTCCATACTTTAGAACAGATATCTTAGTTTCATTAGAACACTTTTCAATTCATTATTCTTTCACTTTCCCAAGAGAGATTATGCAACACCAGCAATCAGTAAGTCGTTATGTTCATTCAGAACTGTGGTCCAGGACTTAGCCAATCTTGAGATAGCAGACGTAAAACATCTGTTACAGCAGGGACGGGTGTACATGACGGGTGAAAGAACTGCAAGGTAGGATCCTTTACAGTACATTGAGTTCTCACCATGAGGAGATCCCTTCTATTTTCTTCATTTTTCATCGATTTGTGCGTCCGGCGTGCGAATTGTGGTCTCTGCGGGATAAGCCGCATAGAGGGACCGCCCTTTTGCTCTACTGGCCGAGCAGGCAATAGGAGAAATTTTGGACTTTCAGCTGTGGATCCATAGATGCGACACAGTTGATCTTTGGGCAGTTGTACCTGAGTACGACTAGCCTCCTATCCCCTATGGTGAGCCAGAGAGCTGATATTTCTCTTGTTTTCGTCATGTAATTTCTCGTGACTACGTACCGTTCTTTATGTAATTTTCTCTTACTATATCTTTACTCAGCATTTCAGATACGAGATAATGTAACCAGTTAACTATCTTACTCTTTAGGTATCTCGGCATACTTAATGGATAGTTTAAAAATAAATTAGTAACTTAAATAATTCAATTAAATATTAGACAGGCGCGCACACAGTAGGTTAATATAATATTTTAAATAGTACAAACAGCATTGATATCCGCATCACTTACAGTCAAATTAATAATAAATGGCACATACAAATACATCTCTTTCCCTATACCATAAATAATAATAATTCGCTTGGAGCAGAACAATTTCGGACATTAAGCTAGAAATTTTGTGACATGATAAGGAATGAGAGTTTTTTATGTACCTAAAATAAATCAAATTGATATGTGTAATAACTTCATGAATGCCTGTAATTTTTCTTTATAAACAAAATCGTAAAAAATATTAGTAGCGTACATGTACTAAGACCAGAATTTTAAGTTGCAGGCCACCTGGAACATACAACCTGGGCCCAGATCCAGATGAAAGCCAACATAAAATTGATCTACAGTCACCTGACAACCGCAGGCGAAGACAAAGCAGCGCTACCAACGTTGACCTGAGCCAGCAGTCATTACCAACCCACAACGTTTTGCTAGCTTCTAATCGCACATATCGTTTCTTTGCTCCATGTATTAACTCTACAGTCCCAGGTTACACCAGCAATTCTTTACTTTCGCACAAATACTTACACAAAAACAAATACGCTCAAATGTGAGACCAATCTATCTATAGTAACTTTTTCCAAATTATGCAACAACAGTTTAAGAAAAGTTACTGAAAAAATTATATTCTATGCAAGGTATCATATTCATTGTAAAATATCAGGTAATTAATTAATTATTTTTTTTATTTAATTGAAAATTGTGTGTTAACATTCACAAGTGAGCTGCATTGTGGAGGGAAATGTTATCCAGCCGTCAGCTTTTAATAGGATCTTATCCGTTACATAGTTAACTGTTTTACATACTGTACCGGTGAACTCCAAAATCCTCAGCCTTACCAGTCTGAAATACAGGTTCGCCCATACAACGAAGTAGAATTTCCATCAGTTTTAGAAATGTCAAGGCTTCTCCACGTGTTTCGTCAGATGCTGGCAAAAATTCTGCAGTTTAAATGCCAACATTTTCACTTTCAAATTGTAACTACTCTTTACATATATTATCATCCCTCCAAACGCGATAGACTTTCTCATGCTTAACTTGCAGGAACGTCGCCATGGTCGTAGCTCAAAAGTTAGTATGTCCCTCTGCAGTCATACCATTTATTCAAATGTGAAGTCTAGCTTGTCCAGAAAAGTCTAGATATTTCCAAGCATACTATAGTCTACAACGTCCATTCACACCAAAACTGGGTACATCTAAAAATTGAGCAAGATCTAGATATATCTTGCTATAATTCTCATTGCTCATTATTATTGATTTTAAGCGAGGAATCTGCTCGGCATATAAACATTTTCTAAAGCCACATTGCTATTCACCAATTTGAGGGTCAAATTGTTCTTCTGCCCTAGATAACAGTACTTTCAACAATAATTGGTAGGTAACTTGCAGGTGATAAGTAGCTCTTTAGTTGTTAATATCAGCTTAATCACCTGTTTGTGCAGATGATGGATCGAGATTGTCTCCCGGTTTTCCAGAATTTCTTCTGTAGTCCAAATATTTTAGGCAGTTTTAGTTCGCTTATGCAGAAATTTGTTATTAGATTATTTCCAAGTTCTGCAATTATGGACTGCTCCCCAGGGGCTGTATAGATTTTAAAATGGGTTTCAGCATTCATTGGGAGACGCGAGTTTTGGGTACTTAGTGTTATTTTGTAAAGTTAAATCTCGATCTAGGACATTCACAATTTACTACGGTTCAGTTTCAAAGAACTTTACAAAAATTTATAAATTTTCTTGGTTACAATCTTCTACTATCTCATTGTGGTCTTTCAAATAAAGGTTGCTTAGGTTTCTTTTAAAAGTCTAGTAAACATTTATAATATTGTTCTTTTTTAAGTTGTGTTCTATTTGTTAAAATTGGTTATAATTTCGCTTTGTATTCCTGATCAGTTAGGCTGTTTCCTAGCTCGCTTTAATGCGTCTTGTCCTATTTTCTGTGTTTATATCTTTATTTCAGTTTTGCAATGCATTTGTCTTCTTGTGCCTTCTTAATCCTATTCCGAATTCCGCCACACATGCTTTTTGTTTATGGTTCAGTAAAATATCTATTTTGCTGTCTAAACAATATATTTTTTTCAATTGTTGCCAATTTTTTGGGATATTTCTTTTCCAGTTTGTCACTTAAGTTCCTTCCTTGTTTTAGTTTTTGAATGTCATGTTCCATAGTACGTGGTTTAACTTGTCTGTTGTATTTGTTGGTTTAAATTTAAATTTGAGTTTAGATGGACAGTGGTCAAACTCTAACGTAGCATTTCTTATTACCTTAGCATGCTACTTCTTGGGAAGATTATCTGAATATATCAACACATCCTATTTGAAATTGACCTGTATTGAGGTTTCAAGAGCTCCACATTTTCTGTTTCCTGGGAAGATGTTTGAAGGAAGTGGATTTCATAACTAGATTAGTTCTTTTGTGAGCTGGGCATTTCCCAACGATTTTTCTGAATTTTTCTCAGTGTATAATTGAGCATCTAAATCGCCCACCAGTATTAAAATGTACTTTTAATTGGAATTCTGTGACAATAATATTGAATAATGTCTCGTCCCAAAATGTGTCACTTTCTTCTCTGTTCAATGTCTGGTCGATTGCTGCATTTATTGGTATAGATTGGTGTATTTATTATAGTGTTACTATTTTGGACAATATTACATGCCCTCGAACAGAATCTTAGTAGATGTACACAGAGGAAGGTAGAAAAAAGTCGGCCAGGGTTTGTATTAAGGAACCGTTCCAGCACTCACCTGGAACGATTTCGGGAAACCGTGTAAAACGGAAATCAGGAAGGCTGGAACCGGGAATCGAACCCAGGTCCTGCATAGCACGAGCCGAGTGTTTCCTCACTGCTTCACCACGCTCGATCTGTAAAGAATACTACGATTGTTTAAGGGAGTTTATAAGTGATTCCGAACACCAGTGCTGTAGAACCAGAAAAATATTTACGCCGAAGACACTCGAAATAGGCTACAAATACCCCTTCCTAATACCAACGTCAGAGCACGCAATTCAGCACAATTTTAATTTCTAGTCATTACGTGTTCACTATGTAAGTGTCATTATTAAATTTAACATTTCAACACAATCAATTAATTGTTTGTTAATAGCATGGGTTTCTATGGCTGCACAATTTCGGTTAGTTTTGTTATTTCATTGTAACATTTAATTTTCGTTTTTATAAGTTGTCCGTCGGAGGAATGGTAACGTTGACAATATTAAGCTAATTATTAGTTTTTCTCTTTTCGTGTTACGAGAGCCGTCCTTTTTATGACGAACAAAGCAAATACAAAAAACACTGTGTGACTACATGCACGCAACGATTAAGTGATGCAAATAATTTTAAGTTTCTCGTTTTGATAGATTTTAGAAAAATATTTAGAAAATAAATTGTTATAATTATCATTATAATCATTATTTTAGTACTCAGCCCATCGACTAAACATGTTATAGTTGAGATGTACGACTGTCAAGACAACACCTTATACACAAGAAAACACTAATTCTCTACCATTGCCTTACCGTTTTCAGAAATAAAACTAGAGTAAAACTACTTGTACAAATAATACTGTTTAAGCGTGTATTAAGATATTCAGTAAATTTACAGCGAAGTGCTCTAGCTGATGTACTTTTTTAAACAAAATACAATATATATAGCAACACGACAAAAGAAAAAAGTTTAGAGACATGTTACATAGAACTCTACATCCATTTATCGTAAACAGGTTTACACGTTGTGACCGAATTATTCTATGTATACATAATCATATAATATACGTGTACAATGGCTAATCTTCATATTTTGTCAGCGCGTATCATAAACAATGTAGGCTACTATGTAGTATTTGATCTCTTTTACCAACACTCCAACACTTATACGAGGTCTTTTTTTTTCAACCTACGATCAACTGTAAAAACGGGAATGAATTAGGAAATTATTTTAATGTCAAAAGAAACGTACATCTTTACACTATTTTTCCACATAATCACCGTGCGGATTGAGGCATTTGTCGTACCGATGCACCAGCTTGCCGATACCCTCTGCACAGTCCGGATGTGGCACCGAGTGACTTCCACCTTTTCCCCACGTTGAACAAGTGGCTTGGAGGACGACGCTTTAACACCCATGATGGACTGCAGGACACTGTTAAAACATGGCTGAATAGGCAGGTGGCATTATTCTTTGTAGAGGGTATCGGCAAGCTGGTGCATCGATACGACACATGCCTCAATCTACACGGTGATTATGTGAGAAAATAGTGTAAAGATGTACGTTTATTTTGCCATTAAAATAATTTGCTATTTCATTCCCGTTTTTCTTATTACAGCTGATCGGAGGTTGAAAAAAAAATAATCCTCGTAACTCATTATAGTTTCAGAACTGCATATCAGTTGAACTATTAAATAAGCGTAATTTGTTCACGTTACCTAACGTTACTCTCAACGTAAATTCTTCGTAACAAATTATAAAAAGGGAAAATAATTATATTTACTCCCAGAAAATTTTCCCTGGCGTAAAACACTCTGTAGCTAGCAACAGAAAACCATTCATTTCTTCTCCACAAAGGATAAAAAACAACGAAAATAAGATTACTTTAATGGCGAGGAGAATCTCTCATCTGCGCAGGAAACTCGGGGAAGAATTTATGGCAAAGCTGAGGTAAGGAAATAAAAGAGCCACACCGTTTCTGAAAACGCGATAAAAGAAATGAATTCATGTTTTCGCTGTATGCAGGTTTGTGAAGTATGAAGTACGTCTATCATTATTGCTGATTCTAAGCTTGTACTCCAGTTTCTGCCTGAATCATAACTTAAATAATATTTATTTTGCTTAAGTTTGCCAATAAACTGGTACAGTTTAGGTGTTTTAAAATAATGTTTACTATATGCCTTACCAATAAATACTAGACGAGTGTGTCTTATAACTGTAACTAAATATTGTATAGTTTTACGGCAATAGGTATATTTGGTAGGTAAATGTGATAAATATAATTTCATCCTAAACAGGTTATGTCTCTCACTACAGCGAACTACCTTACATCAATTGTTTGTTAATCTACGGGATGTCACACAAGATATAAAAACGGAAACTAAGGACATTCTCATTTGTTTCTTCAGTTTCTGCGACGGTAATTATTTAAAGTTTAAACGAGAGGAGGTACCAAAAATCTGTTTGGCAGTTATGTTTGAATTGATTTTTATCCTTGATAATTCCTATTTTCAATACAAGAAACTATACAGTTTCGTTTAGTAAGTCAATTAACAAAAATTGTGTTTAATTATATAATAAACTGACCCCATATTATTTACTGCCCTAAAAAAACTTAGCCAACACGGTGAAAACAATTTTAAGCAAAACTGCCAAATAGATTTTTTATATCTGTTCTCGTTTAGGCTTAAAAACCATTACCACCAAAAAAGTATAAACAAGGGAATATGGCCTTATCTATTATATTTATAACATTACAGAATATTTAATTAATGAGACTTGTACAAGATACACAAAACTGAAGTTCTTAATAGTTTCTCAATCATGCAACAAACAAATACAATCTCGTCCCAGTTTGTTGCAGAATTTTGCGTTCCGCCGCCTTGAAACTCCGTCACATACGATTTCAGCCACGTACAGTATGTTTTACAACTCGTTATTGTTGAAGCACTAAGATAGCTCCAAGTGCTTAACAGCTTGAAAGATGTAATAAATTGTTCAGTGTAAGTCAAACACTCCTGAGCAATAACAAAACACAAGGAATTAGTAGGACATACATGTTTCGTCGGTGCCATAATTCGTAATTAAATGTTTACAATAAAAAACCCATTAAAATGGGCCATGCATATGAATAAAAAACTCTAAAAGCAATGTCAAACTAGGAACTTATTTTATTGTGCCGTTGCCAACTTAAGAAAACGCAAGAAAATAATGAAAACTAAAAACTTTAGTTAAAGTCTTTCTTTATATTATTAAGAATCATAACGAAAAAATGCAACAATCCCTGATTATGGTTTTTGCCTACTTAGTACCTTCACTGAAGATATGGTGCCACCGTTGGCGCAGTGATTAGAGTGCTCACCTCCCACCTATGCGATCTGGGTTCGATTCCTGGCGGGGTCGGTATCCGGACTTTCCCATATGGGAATCTTGTCGGTAGATGTCTCTGGTCGGCGAGTTTTCTCGGGGATCTCCCGTTCCTCCGCCTCTTCGTTACGGCACTGCTCCATACTCACCTCATGTCACTCCTCACCAGTGGTAAAGACCTAAGTTGTTAAGCTCAAACAAAAATCTCTTTATTTCTCTCTCTGTCTCTCAAGACATTCTTTTTAAGTATTATTCCTTGCAACTGACTCAAATATATTACCGTTTCGGTACTGTTATTATGAATCAGAAATTAATAACTCAAGCAATTCTTTGCCAGCAAACTGTAAAAAATATATTGTCATATGATTGCACATTTTTAATTGTTTTACTCCCCAGTTAACTTGACTGACCAAAAGGACAATAATCGCTAAATGCAGTACCTCATAGTCCAACCAGTTAGCGTGTTATTAATTTACTTTTTTGTTTTGATACTTTGTGCCAAACAATACAAGGCCTTGATATAACTGAGAACCGAGTGCAGACAGAGGCATTCAGAAAGTAATTGTATAAAGTAACCATCCCTGCATTTGCCTTGAGTGATTAAAGAAAATCCTCCCGGATACTAGGCAAGTGTTTTACTACTGTTCAACTCAATCGGTGTTAATGGTAAGCGTCTTCTGCTCCAGTCAGCCATGGCCAAACCTTCATAACAGTTCCATAACATAGTAGTATCTAATTAACCGCTGCCTTTCTTAGATTTTTATATCAGTTATCGTAGTAGCGTGGTATTTATAGAAGCGCAACATGCTTAGACGTCCTTAATTAATATTTCCCAGTAATGTCGTCTCTTCTACGCCCCCGCGTTTGTTAAGCAAGCCATTTCGTTTGTCACATATTTTTAAGGAATTAACAATTGACATAATGGCAATGATTGTACGCTCCGTTACGTCTACTTGTATTTAAAGCGAGCTAAATTTATGCAACCACTATACTCCAAAGAATGTATTGAGAAATTATTCATGAATTTCTTCCCCACCTTCCCCGTAAAGCTTAATTAGTATAACATATCAATTGCAGAATGACATTACCTTACTATAGTGTCCGCAGACATTTAAAGCACAAAGTCTTTGAACTACCGCAATTATAATAACTATACGTAACATATACATATAAAGCAAAACATATTTATTCAAAGCAATAGTTCACATAAACACACTGCAACGTTATTAAACGCCTATAACAATTTTTAAAAAATAAACTTGCATGCCAGTATGTAGTATAGCAAGTGTGTAGTTATTGGAATGAAAACAACCAGGTTGTACTTTTCTTTTATCCAATGTAAC
Organism: Medauroidea extradentata; assembly: GCA_003012365.1. NCBI lineage: Eukaryota > Metazoa > Arthropoda > Insecta > Phasmatodea > Phasmatidae > Medauroidea > Medauroidea extradentata. Next base: position 23,700 of record PNEQ01114292.1, read on the forward strand.
AAGTTTTTCTAACACCGTTTTTGTAGTAATAACCAAATACGTCTTGCAAATATTCTGTTGAATATTTCTCAGTATGTACAAAAAATTAATTTATAATTCTAGTCAACTGTTTGCATTTTATATTAATACAAAATTACAAACATTGCTGCCAAAAATTAATTTATATATATATATATATATATATATATATATATATATATATATATATATATATATATATATATATATATATAGTGTAATGTCGCAACCACTAAAAAATTACGATGGCATTCTTGTAGTAAATGGAAAACTAACTATTTAACTAGTTTTTGCTGGTTTAAGTACGAAACTTTTTAAAGTATGCAGAGTGCATAGTAACTTTTTATTCTCTAAGTTACTTTTGTCAGACAGTGTTTCCTATATTCGAGACTGTCATATCAAGACGATATTCTGCCACATGTAAACTGTTAACAGTCTTCACTGCGGCCGTTACGTACTTTTCATTTGCAAGCGGGATTTTCTTTCCTAACATCACTCGTTTGTTAATATTAGAATGTTTAGTTTGCTTTCTTGGGAAAACGAGACAGCGTTACAAAATAATTATTGCTCATAAATCATTTCTTAGTTTCGAAATTTTCATTTACGGCATCGTGCATAGTTATACTTCGGAAATCATAATTTGAAATGTTGAATACCTTTGTACGTTTTGTCAATGTGGTTGATAAGCATAAAAAACACATATGATAGAAATAATTAGTTTCAAAACTGAATCATCAATAGAAATTACCTATTGGCTCTACTAGGCCTTCAACTCAAAATCAAGTACCTGTGTTCCATTCTTTGTAGTTGCCTAATTCACCACATCTGTTTCATCTTATATAATTTATGTAAGACGAATTATGTTGGTAAACTTACTTGCACAACTTCAGTAAAAAAATTACCATGGAACACTGCATCTTGCGTCGTTGACTTCGGAGTCAGCCATTACCGGTGATGAAATTTGATCCTGATGATTAATTTTTTCAGCAGGTCTCGTTCATGGAAGTAACTTCCGAAATTTAATAAAACGTTTTGTTGGAACAAACGTTGTCTCAATAAATTATGCGCAATATCACGATATATTCAAAAACTAACTGAAACTTAAATACTCTCTGGCTTCTAACTGCGCGGTGTAAACAAAACTGTGCAGGTTTAAACTCAAGGAACGCTATGAGCGATGGGAAAGAGTTTTGTTGACATAAGGTTTATATCATTCTTTTTATTGCTGCTTTATCGTGTTGTTATCTTCCCTCCCTTTCACCACGATTCAAGAGTTGTTCCGCTGTTGCGCAAGCGTCGACTCAGGTGACAGAAGTTTTGTGAAAGAGGAGCAAGCTACTCAATTTATTCCGAACGTCTCGAGGGGTAGAAGTCGTACGTATGTCGTTTCGAAAAGGGACCAACAAGGTTTGTAGGGGAGGTGTAGGGAGGGGAGGTAGTGGTAGGGTGGCGTGGAAACAGTTGCGCGGAGACAAAACACATACATCAACGTGGTTTTATTTATACCTTCCTCTGCTAAACTACTGGCCTTGCTACAGCTCTGTGCAAGGTGACTCGACTGCTAGATGCTGAGGGGTGGGGAGGGGGTGGTGGCATTTGAATAAAAGTTGGCGCGGTAAGGAGACACGGCCGACAAAAAAAGATGTCAGACGTTCTCCATATTTTAAAATAGCTGCACTTTGTAGACAAGCAAAGAATTTCCTGGCACGCAGTCTTTAAAATATAGACCACCCCAAAACTCACTAGTAAAATCAGTGACAGAAAAATTTACCTGTTTCTTCAGTTTCGAATGTGGTAGTCATAGAAAGTGAGTCTATGGTTAAATTAGTACGACTTTACAAGCAGAATACGAATAAATGAATAATAAAATTTCCTTAAGGCGGCCGCCTACCCCACGCTTCAAATGCGTTACAGTGGGTTCGTAAACACGTTTTTCCTTCGAAAATATTCCACGTGTGCCCATTGTGCCAACGTACGAAAAGAAAACAAACTTCAGACAAGGTCGGAACCTCATTGTTAAGACGCCACGCTCATTAAAAACACTGTTTCCATGCCTGCCAACATGGCTAAAAACGGCCTTTTCAGACTTCCGTAATTAAAAATGTACTATCCGGATGTATGTGAAACTCAGATTGCGACCTGCACTGAACTTAGTAGAAGACTTTCCACCAACAAAATTATATGGTCACCGCTTAGTGTCCCTTAGTAAAAACCGTTCGGCGAGAACCTTGCACGCTAGTTCAGCGCTTGGCTCGTTGAGGCGACGCGGCATTTGATGCGCGCTTCAAGGTCGACCTTACTGCTCTGTCGCGTTTGAGCCTCTCATGCGCGGGTAGGCGGCGCCCTTAATGTACAGACAATCGTCGTAATTATATAAAGACAAAAACTCAACATCTATAGATATTGTAAATTATGTTAGAAAAATTAATTAAGATTGATATGTTTCCTTGTTTGACCTAGTTTATATAAAACATTATACACATGTACATATGTGTGTTTATATATATATATATATATATATATATATATATAGACACACAACAGGCACCTTTGATTCTTGTTCTATTTACCGACAGCAGCTCACCGATTGACATCACTTTGATGTGTGAATGTCAAGGAGATATCTTCGAGCCTGCTACCTCAGACACCCAGCTCACTTCTCCCACTCACACACCAGTGAGCACTCAGCCTGCTCGCCTGGAACAGCTAGTTGCACGCACGTGCCGAGCCGAACACACTGTTTAAGTCCCGCGGAACCGAAACCCACGAGCTCGGCAACGATCCGATTAATTCGGCGAGCGTCTCGGCTCACGTGAGACGTGCGTGGCAACCCGACCTTCGCCGCACAGCCGCATTACCTGTTTCAGCTGCACCCGAGTTATGTGGCACGTAATAGTTACACACTTGAGTGGCATATCTCTGGGTAATATTACAATGTTCCTTGTGACAAAAAATTGAAATTAGAGTTTTAGTATTACCTACGGGGTTCTATGAAATATGATAGTGACTAATACCGGGCAGCTCTAAACTAATAATAAATAAAAAATAGTGTAAAATTACGTATTGTCGTATTGTGGAACCATTCAATAATATAACTTTTTATAATATTACTAGTTTCCTGTTCACATAAATTTTCTCTTAATTATATTTCTGTCGTACTGCTGTTTTTATATTTTTATTTATTTTCTGTTGTACAACCGTCAATTTGTTTTTCGTAGAGAAAATAAATTTGTTCTCCACTTTATATTCAAAGCGTAAAATTACAATTATTTAATTTTAGTGTGACGTTATTTGTTGCCTTGATATGGAAACAAAATCAGCGTTTTCGCATAATCGCACCATCTATCCGTTATTGGTACTATTGGTGTACGTGGTTCTGTGTGGTAATATCTACCTCTTGTATAATAATTTATTATGTGGCAGCACTGACCTGTACAAACAAAGGGCTGAAACAAGAAAGGTGTCTGCCATTTTTATTTAAACTCTTAAGTAACTAACACTGTAAAATATGTAAATTCAAATATACAAGTGTTGAGTAATGTAACTTTTTTGTACGCGAAGTTACGATAAACAACAGCAGTAAGTATACTTTCAGGCAAATGTTACTGTGAATTCATAAATGCGTACAGGTCTTACAAACCTGTAGGCAATGAAAATATGTATTTGTTATAAATTTTATGTAGCATTGAACTTTTTAATATACGTGTACAAATACATTGACATATTGTACTATTACCCGTAATTTTGCGTTTTATTACCGCGCTGTATTTGTATTAATAAACGTATGATTGTTAAAATGAGTGTTCCACAATACATTTTTTAAATGGATTAATACTTACTTACCCTAAAATTTATGTAAAAATAATAAATATTACGTAAAATTAATTACTAAAGCGTATGTGTAGTCGACATTGATTAAAACAAATCACAGTATTGTTGCTCAGAACGTCTTACGTATCCAACAAAAGCGTTAAATTAGCGTGTAAAGAGGAGTGAGTGAGAGATTTTTGGTCAGCGCTTAACACCGAGGTCTTTAGCGCTGGTGGGAGTGACATGATGTGAGTATGGAGCAGTGCCGGAATTAATTGGCGTGGGGAACGGGAGAACCCCGAGAAAACCCGCCGACCAGCGGCATCGTCCGGCACGACTCCCACATGCGAAAATCCTGGGACCGACCCCGCCGGGAATCGAACCCGGATCGCCCTGGTGGGAGGTGGGAGGTCTGACCTTTGTGTAAAGAGGAAGATATAACAGTTTAGTATATATCGTACACGATAAAATAGCATACAATTTAAATGTTTTTACTGACGTCCAAATTGTCTGTTTTATTAAGACGCGATTTTTGCATGAACGCATTCACGACAGCTTACAGCCCTGTATTGAAAATGTGCAAAGCACGTCTGAAGACCCCCATCCTTTTACTTTGGAATTAAACTACTCTCATTAAAAAATTATTACCGCTAAACTGTGCATCTGAATAGCTTAGAATGCAGTGTAAATATATTCTACGATCATTTGTTTTCCTTTTAACGTAGTTATAGCAAACATTTTCCTACAAATTAGATTTTCACTAGACAAAATTCTGTGTACAGAAGTCGGATATAATCATTAATTTATATAGCTCGTATATTAAGTTTGGAAATATCTTTGATAGTGGGACCACTGCTATACATTGTTGACATAGCTAAACTCACAATTGTTTCCTCATATAACCCTGCACTTTTGTTGAAGAAGCTGAATTTTTTGTAAATCGGCGGTATGACGTAAATAGTGTGTTTGGGATCGTCAATCTGTAAAATATATATTTGTCATTTAAAAGTATTTCATTCATAAAACAGTTTCAAATACGTTAACCGTATTTTCGTACAAACTAATACAAATAAAAGCGTTCGCGGGTTTTGGTGTGAAGTTTTTGTTGTCTTTGGAGAAGTATACCTTAATATTACACATATACCATTGTTGCACATCGCTGGAATGTACTGAGATAAAGCAACAGTAATACATATGTTGGACTTGCATTTGAAAGGATATGGGTGTCATTCCGAGCTACAGTATTGATGATTTCAGTTTTCCATGGTTTCCCGAAATCAGTTCAGGCGAATGCCGGAATATAAGCCTTAACAAAGACCTTAGCCGATTACATTCCAGTTTCCTTGTATCTGTTAATAACGTGCTTGTCAACGAGACATAAAAGCTTCTCAATAGCAAAAATGTCACCATTTACAGAACATTGAACTGTGCCGAAATACAATACCAGAATTGCAGTATATTGCAGCCACTTACTATGTGTAGGAATTATTTTCTCGTAAATGGTACATTCTAGCGACTTGCGACACGAGGACTTTTTTTTTTTTTTGTTACTTAGAAGTACTTTTCAGAAAGACAACGTAAAATGTTCACAAAACACAACGGCAAAAAAAGGTCTGGTCAAAGTGAGGGTGGCCACCCCTATTATTTGCATGAAGGTGTGTGTTTTAACGAGCGATTTCATCACAACTAGAGGATCTCAATAACACGAATCATTGCGCAGAGAATTGTGATTTAATGTAACGTTGTTTCCGGTATTTCCTAAAAAAAAAATACCACTTTAAAAATGGATTTTCAAAGGTTCATATCTCCCTTAAAAATGGCACTAGACGAAAATGGCTCTGTGTGACTATACGTCATTTTTTAAGAGGAATCACCTCCCAAAGTTTGTAACATAAGTTAAGAAACATCCTGTATATGTGTGTGTATAATAGCCTATATATATATATATATATATATATATAAAGTTGGTTGTACGATTTAGAAAAATTACACTAAGCAAGAAAGAGGAAAGTGGTTTTTCCATCCGTTCGATTGGTGAACAGTGTGGTAAAGTATCACTAGTCAGTGTTAAAACCTGCAAATTAAGATTTTGCTGCAATGTATTTTTGAATGTATATCACGTCACGAACTGTTAACGTCGCCAATCAGCCACCGGTGATCTACTGCTACGATCGTGGGCTGCTACATCGGAGGTCGTGGGTGTGAATCTTCACAAGGTGAGAAATTTAGGGTAAATTAGTTATAAATACACTTTTGTTAGTAACACAATTTGTATGATACTGGACACTCCAGAAAAATAAAAAATAAAAAAACTACTTAACACGAATCACGCCTCTCAAAGAAATACATAGTATTTTGCGCCAGCAGAATGCGTACAACACTCATCAAAGTAGAAGACTGTATTTTCAATGTATATTTTTCCTTTTAAGTACGGATTATTTAAAACAAAACAGTTGAAATGTACATTTTGTGGCACCGTTATTTTACTGTATGTATCTTATTGTATTCTTACTGTGTAATAATAATAATCACACACATACCTAAGTGGTCTAAATTACACCAACATTTCTGGAGATTCATGCTGCCCCTAACATTAGTGTAAAATTACACAATTTTTGTTGTGTATGTTGACACGTAACTGTTGAAGTTTTGTTTTACACAGTTGTACTAGTTACTGTCTCACACTTTAAAACGTAGCAGCCACCTAGGTTGTAAAAATTTTTATTTCTGTCACCTCTGAAATTTTAAAATACTACTTAACAACGTTGTAACATACGGCTAACAGAACATTGATTTGTCCATTATTAATACCGATTCCAGGGGAAAAAGTTAAAGTAGTGAGAACGAAATCCGGTCTCGTGTGTCTTTGTGCGTCCCTTCCTCACTAAATATGTATTTTTTTTTAATCTGAGTCCTATGAGATAGCTGGAGAACCATTGAACTTGTGGAACTAAAGTAGGCCTAATCCTTTTGAAAAATAATATTATTTATATTTATATATATATTGTTGGGAGCCGCGACTGTCTGGCTGGGCGGTGTAGTACGATACTGTGGTGGCGGAGCTAGAAACTTATGTCTAGGAAGGTACTTACACGATGAAGCCAGCTTCGGTTGTTTCCGTAACTTTGATTCGGGTACGGCCGGCCTTTCCACTTCTCCTTGCAGCTGTTCTAGCGAACTTACGTCTGCGCATGCGCAAACACTAAGCGCGTCGCAGACGCGAGGTATTGCAGCGACGCACGTGTAGCCCGCCAAGCCTCTCCCCTCCCCCCCCATCCTTCCAACCCACCCGCAACAATACAGGCCTGCCTGATGCTGGCATATTAGCCCTCCATTCCCCAGCCCTGATTTAAAAAGTCTCATATCGTATTTCACCCACAGAGAAATATTACAGTGCATTATTGTAGAAGCCTCGTCGTTCAGAAAAAAAACTAGAAATTTTATTTTTTGTAAGATACTTCCTTCTATACTTTACAAGGAGCCCATAACGAATACAAGTATTTGTCTTCATCATGTATTAGTTTCAAAGAGTATATGATTTTATTAGCCAATGAATGCCAGTTAAAAATTTACGAACAAAATAATTTCACTTTAGGAAAAATTAAATGCTCCGACCATAATTTTGGATTCTTACTTTAGCAG
>PNEQ01114293.1:0-31170 GCA_003012365.1 Medauroidea extradentata
AGTCTGTCGTGACTGCCCTCTGGTAGCTTGATTTCGCATCCACGAATAAATGTGACCATTTATTCGTGGATGCGAAATCAAGCTACCAGAGGGCAGTCACGACAGACTCACCAGGATTGGCCAGTCAACCTAGCCAACCAGGTGCGAGTCAGCACACGATTGGCCCAAGTACCCAGCCAATCGGAAGGTCCACCAGGAGAGAGCAAGGATTGGCTAACCACCTCGGCCAATCAGGAGCAAGCAGGCCTGTGATTGGCCGACAGGCCCAGCCAACCAGGAAGCAGCCACCCAGACACCAGGGTATATAAGGACCTTCAACTCTCACATCTGCCAGTTGGTCTCCGACTCCGACTACCTGATGATGGCAGCTGCAACGACTGCCGAAACGTCGCAAGACAATCCTCAGACGCGGCTCACACCCACAAGCCAAGAAAATGCATCTGTATCATTAATATGTATTAAAAGACTTCACCATATAATATATTTTATTGTAGTCATAACTACACCCACAATACCAGCACAGATTATCACAGATAACCTTTTACAGGTTCACTACTATGGCAGTTGCATGAGGTTTGACGTTCCACAAGTGACCGTTCCAGCTGTTGAAGTAACCATCTCATGTAAATGTCGCTTTATTAGTAAACAATACAATGGATGTAAAGTGTGGATCTTCTGTGCATTGATGCAGGAACCACTGCGAAAAAGCATGCCGCAGAATAAATTCTACTGGTGACAATGCCTGCACCTTTCGCACGTGATAAGCACATAGCACGTACTCATGCATAACAAGCCATACAGTTGAATGGCACACCCACATTCTCCACTCAATGGCGCAGGTGCTTGTTGACAGGTCTTCCTCTACAACGTTGAGAATTTCATCCACATTTGATGTGCATACATTCCTCGGTGACCAGTGACGTCTTGCATATTGAATGTGCCTGTTTCATGCAGTCTCTGGGTGACAGGAAGGTCGTGTGATGAGGTTGCCTCTGCGTTGGGAATCTCTCATGATACAATAGTGCAGCAGCTCGTGCATTCCCTTTCACTTCACCATACAGTTAAACCATATTTGTCATTTCTGTGTTGGTGTACGTTGCCATGTCAACTTGTAGCACAATGCATGTAATGTACAGTGAAGTATGCATTTGTAGTCTACAATCCTCTGCCATGTTCTGAAAGGGGAACTACAACAAAGATAACAGGGGGTCAGAGGAGAGGGAAGTATGATTCAAAACAATGTAATTGTAGCAACTTACTACACAATGCAGCTTAAGATTCTGAGTTGCCACAAACCAACTGTCCACCCATCACTCCAATGTGGCACAGTCATTCCTGACTGCATACTTGGTAGGCAATAGCGCTTCTCTGTGAAATCAAACATTTAATGATTGCCCTAAAAGGACGAGCATTAGACAGTTATTGCAAGAGACATTTACTTTTATAAATTCCCCACAATTTAATTATGTTCAATCAAAAATAGCAATTTTTACTGTCACGCACATTTTTCACATAAATAAGGGAAGTTCCACCCCCTTTAAACATGACTGTGTAGTGCTAAGTATACAAATCCTTCACAACATTATTGCTTTCTGTAAAACTATTTTGTAACCAGAAATTTATTTCTGTCAAGCAAGTAGTTTCCTAAATATTACAACAAATGTTAATATTTTCTCAAACTTTGGAAGTGTCTGCAGAGCTACCTATGTGAGGTGGACCACGGGTTTCCTACATCAAACATTCTATTTTCACCTCGGCAAACACCTGTTACAGTTTGTCGGTATGTAATAGATACAAGTTTTTACATTCACAAAATACTTTAAAGCATTCACAATGTGACACTGATACTCATGACAGACAAAATGCTATCGTGGACAAAATTCAGAGGATAAGAAAATTTGTACAATGTTCAATACTTGAAGAGCAGAAGTTCCAAACGTTCTAAGTACCGTATTTTGTGAAAGACACTTTTTCCCGGGAAATGGTCTTATATGCCAATGCCGATAACCTTAATATGTTCTAAGTGCCTCTTACCATTTGTTTGGATTTTACAAGCGGTCAAAAATAAGAGTTGTTATATGCCCATAAGCTTCAAAGCTATTTGTTTTTTGCTGCTCCTTAAAAATTTACTTTAGGCACTTATAACGTTTGGAACTTCTGCTCTTCACTTGTTCAAGTCTTTCTCACTTTAGTTTATCATGTTACAGATATCAGAAGCCATCACTACAATTCACCATGGGCCAACTACAAAACCAGCACTGCAGAGAAACCTTTGTAGGCTATACTACTGACAGCTACAGACCTTTCCCTTTCCAATGAGCATTTCAGTGTAAGGCAGTTCTCAATTGTCTTCCCTGCTCGAGTCTACCCAGACCACATGTTGTGACATGGTGGCAAACGATCTGTTTTAATACAGATGCTGTAGTACTCCAAGTACTTACATGACAGTCTCGCACATATTACCTTACATTATACAAATATTCAAACTGCACGCAACAATTTGCTCCATGTAGACAGGTAACACAAAACTATATATAAAAAAATTTAATATCAATTATAATTATAAAACTTCCAGTTTCTTGAAGACATGTACATGACTAAATATAGTACGTACGCTTCCTAACTTACATCTGTAATTTACAAACTGAATCTTGTTATTCAAGCAAAAGTGATCTAGAAAATTTCAACTAGCTGACCCACTTAGACATGAGCAAATTACACACTAAATCTAACAGACACACTTCCCTCATGCCCTAAACAAACTTCTTAATTACAGCATAACCTTGTTAAGATGTTTTAATGGGACAGAAAAAAAAAGTTTATAAACCAGGAAAACTTATTAAAAGGGTTACGTTTAATAGGTTTCACTGTAAAATATGTACATATTGTTACAAGTTTAAGCAAAATATTATATGTGGGCAATTCTCTAAGCTCTTTGGGATAGAGGTCTTACAATTAGAAATAAAAGAGTTGAATTAAGTTATTGATTTACTGGCTCACCAAGCTCACAAAATCACAGAACAGCAATCAACTATAACTTTCACAACACAATTTTATTATGCACACAATTACTCCTATGACACAGACACGTTCATTAGATTGGACAATTAAAGCACAAAACATGTCTACCATCAATATATTAAACACTACAAATCACAATAAAATACAGTCATATATCCAATCAACAGTCTCTCAAATAGTGACAGTGAACAACCTTAATAGTCCGCAGTGGTGATGAATCGCAGTGTGCTGCGCAGCACCCCGAGTGCACGGCTGTCTTCACTCTTCAGGTCTTCGGTTCAACTCCCATTGCGTACCTCCTCTTCACACGTCAGTCCGCCACAGCAGTCCTCTTGTTTCGCCACACACTAATCTGAAGGTAGCCGCCTGCCACCTCACAGTAGACTCTGATGTCACCAAGATGTCTTCACAAGTCTCTCTCCACAAGCATAACACCTTCCTCTAGCACGACCAATAGAGAATTCTCCCCGAATTTGTCGATTCAGCCCTTATATAATCGGCGAAACAGTAGGGGAATCACCGCATTACAGGGGTCTAAAAATTGACATTTCATCATGTTTCGGACGTGACTTGAGTCTTGTAGGTTGCCTCATAGAGTAAAAGCCCAGTTGGGACAGGTATCTATGACATAGTTTCGGTGTGACTTCCATCACGTAGCCGCCTGGCTCGTGAATCATTGGCCAGTCCACACAGTGTTGCGACACAGCTTCCAACCTCCCAGCCCTCACACACAGCATGTAACACTGCCCCCTCTTTAAGTCTGTTCATCCCGAACAGACATCAGTCTCAGGTCCATCGTAGGGAGCCAATCTGTCGATGTGTACAACTTTAGGTCCCCTCGCTCGAGAGCTCAGATGAACAATCCGAAACACCACATCATTGATCTTCTTCACTATTTTATAAGGGCCTTCCCAATTATTCTGCAGCTTGGGACAATATCCCTTCTTTCTCTGAGGGCTGTACAACCACACCAATTGTCCTCCTTGGAATGTTTCATCGGGTACATTCCTATCGTAGCGAGTTTTCACTCTGTCGGTGTTGATCCTAAGGTGTCGCCAGGCAAAGTTGTGAGTGTGAACCAACTTATGACTTAATTTGCTGGCATATACTGGGGATGCAATTTGGTCTTCCTCCGCCGGTCGTCCAAACATCAGGTCACTCGGGAGATGGAGCTCTCTTCAGAAAAAGCATCCTTTATGGTGTCACCTTAGTTGCTTTATGAATGGCAGAGCGGTATGCTAGCAGAAACCATGGCACTTTGGAATCCCAATCCTTTTGATTATCAGATACAAAGCTGGATATGTATTGCTCCTGGGTGCGATTTAGGCGTTCAACCATTCCATCAGACTGTGGATGAAGCGGAGTGGTTCGGGTCTTCTTTATACCAATTATCTTCATCACTTCTTGAAAAAGGGCCACTTCAAAATTCCCCCCTTGGTCCAAGTGAAGCTCCAATGGCACCCCAAACCTTGAAAACACATGTTCGACCAGTACATCAGCCATCGTGCTGGCTTCTTGATTCGGTATGGGAAGAACCTCTGGCCATTTGGTGAAGTAGTCCTGCACCACCAACAAGTACTGATTGTTTCTCTCAGCTATTGGCAAGGGACCCAAGATGTTGACCGCCATTCTTTCGAATGGGGCACCAACATTGTACTTCTCAAGACTACCTCTGCCTCTGACCCTCAGACTTTTCCTTGCGGCACAGTCATCACACATTCGGCACCATCTGTCGACATCTTCACTGCAATGAAGACAGTAAAACCTCTCTCGAACCTTGTTGAGTGTCTTATTAATGCCAAAATGACTGGCTGACACTGAATTATGGAGTTTCTTCAGTACCTCTGGGATCTTGTTCTCTGGGAGGACCAACTGTAGGTGTTCATGTCTGCCACCTGCACTCTCCCAGTTCTGGTAGAGGACACCATTCTTCAGAAGAAGTGAATTCCACTGTGCCCAATATGCCTTAGTTGTACCACTCTTTTCAGACAGCTCCTGCCATTCTGGCCGGTGGTCCTGCTCTTTCCAACCCAGTATTGGGCACAGGTCCGGGTCATTTCTTTGTTCTTCTCTTATCTTGTCGTCATTCCAGGAGTACTTCCATCGGAAGTTGATGCCTGAAGCCTCGTTGTTGTAACATACCGCACTCCTCCGCTTTTCTCCTCTTGCCGCTCACAATGGCGACAATTGGCATCACAAGGCCTGTGGGATAATTCATCTGCATTATTATGGGAATGACCAGCACAGTGTTGGATAACAAAGTTGTTATTCTTGAAGATGATGTATCCATCGAGCTATTTGCCCTTCAGGATTTTTAAAATTCAGTAGCCAGCGTAGAGCAGCATGATCTGTTCGCAAAGTAAAGTGTCTGCCATATAAGTAATGGTGGAAATGTGATATGGACTTCACCATTGCCAATAGCTCCCTGCGAGTGACACAATAGTTTCTCTTTGGTTTCTGCAGCACTTTGCTGAAATACCTATTCTAAAGGCTTCTATACTCCATCTTGAACCTGTGATAGCACAGCACCGATGCCTACATCACTCGCACCTGTGTCCAATATAAACTCACATTCATTATCGGGGAAGCCCAAAACTGGAGGGGACATTAAAACTTCTTTTAATTTTCTGAAAGAGGCTTCACATTCAAGCGTTCACAAAAATTTTGTTTTGGCTCCAGTAAGCTCATGTAGTGGCTTGGCAATTGTAGCAAATCCATGTACAAACTGCCGATAATAAGCGCAGAGTCCAAGAAAGCTCCTCACCTGTATCCTGTCTATTGGTTGTGGCCAGTCTTTTATTGCCCTGGTTTATTCTGGGTCAGTCTGGATTCCACCAGCTGATACCACATGCCCTAGGAAACAAACTTTCTTTTGGAACAGGTGGCACTTCTTGGGAACCAGCTTCAGATTTGCAGCAGCCACTTTCTGGAACACGGAATCTAATCTAGTAAGGTGTTCTTCAAATGTTTTACCTGTGACTACAATATCATCAAAGTAAACTTAGTAAATATCTAGAGGTAAGATCTTTTCCATTAGTTGTTCGAAGGTAGCAGGGGCATTGCATAGCCCAAACGGCATGACTTTAAACTGCCAATTTCCTTTCCCTTGCACAGAGAAGGCTGTCTTCTCCCTGTCCTATTGCGCCATTTCACATTGCCAGTAACCACTCTTCATGTCAAGTGTAAAGAACCATTGTGACCCTGTCAAGCTGTACAGTGTGTCATCAATCTGGGGGTCACATCATTCAGCCGGCGGTAATCCACGCAAAATCTTGTGGACCCATCTTTCTTAACTAGCACAACAGGTGATGACCAAGGGCTGACTAACGGCTCGATCAACTCCAAGTCCTTCATTTCTTTCAAGATGCCATCCACAGTCTCTTGTGTAGCCAGAGGCAGTCGTCTTGGGGCTTGCTTGATTGGCCTAGCTTCTCTTATATCAATGTGACGTTGTGTAGCAGATGTTCTGCCAAGGTCAAGTGGCCCACATGAAAAATGTTTTCTTGTTATTCTTCAGAAGTTCTGCACAGCCTTTTCTTGTCTCCAGTCCAGGTTTTCTCCAGTTCTAGTCAGTAGTTCCTTGAGTGGTTCTGGCATATTCCCATTAAGGTCGCCTGACTTGATGGCTTCTTTGTCGGTTGTAGTTATTTGAGACACTTGTTTGCACACACCTATTATGGCCCTTTCCTCAAACTGTATTGCTCTGTCTGACAAGTTGACCATTCAAACAGGTAAATTTCCAGAACTCTGCACAACCAATGTTCTTGCTACCACCACATCAGGTAAGCTGCTTCCCCTTATCATATGTTTGACCAGAGCTACACGCCACACAAAATTGCCTCAACACCGTGCGGGGACGACAATCTCAATGGATGCTGGCAAAACAGTTGTCTCACAACAGATCCTTTGGCAGCTGGTTGGCGAGGATAGTTCGCTTCGTGGCATCATTACCAGTTCTCGATTACCAGTCCTTAGTACTCCCAACCGAGTATCTATACAGCACTCTAACTTGCGCAACACATCCAGGCCCAATAAACATTCATCTTCAATGTCGGCTATGTAGACTTTATGCTCAATGCACAGGTCACCCAACTTCACCTGTACCTTTTTCTTCTCCTTCACTGTTGTGGTCTCGCCTGTCACTGTCGTCACAAAGCTTTGTCTGGAATTATGGCCCCGTGACTGCTGGGGATAAGACCCCCAAGATGTCTAGTCTGACAACAGTAATGGTTGCACCAGTGTCTACAACCATGTAGCAATAAACATTAACCAGACTACCCTCCACTAGGATTGCATCAAAATCTTGTTTCACTGAGCGTACTTGAAATACTGGGGCCTTATCTCCCTCAGTCACCGACCTTCGCCCCTTAAGACCGGTGTTTACATGTTTCCCAATGGCTGGCCAGTTACGGGCAGCTTCATCCTGCTCTTGGTTTCTGTCTTTCTGCGGCCATCGTGGACACAGGGGTCTCAAGTGTCTGGACTCTCCACATTCCCAACATCTTGGTTGCCCCTGTTGTCGAGGGCGGGGTGCAATCGGAGTGAATTTGTTCTTAATTGCATTCATTGTGGCTTCCATTCTCTTCAGGATGTTCTCTAGGCTGTTGTCTCTCTCGTCGCCCAACAGTGCGACTGCCTGCACAGCACACCTAGTTGACGGCCCTCTTGCAGATTCAACCTCCAGTGCTCTGGCCAGGGCATCTTGCATAGTTCTTGGGGCGGCAAGGCGCACTGCTTGGTGCACTCGGCAATGGCGTCGACGAAGAAGCCAACTGCTATGATATCTCGTGACTGTTCTGGACACCCCTCGAGCGACAAATGAGCGAGTCGCACAATGTCCTGCCACAATTCTTGCAGTGGCTCCCCTGATCTCTGAGTGCGGTTCCTTAGTTGGGCATGGTGGGCATGTCGCAAGTACTTGTCTCCGAAGCGCAGCTCCAGGGCAGTAACTATTGTCTAGTATTCCAGATGTTGTTTTGGAAGTGACTGGAGTATACTGAGGGCAGGTCTCCACAGCACAGCTGCAAGATGTAGGCACGTTGCTGGTCAGACCAACCATTAATGGTTGGCACAATCTCGAACTGGTTTTGGTACTCTCGCCACGAAGTCTGGCCATCGTAAGGAGCAGGCTTGCTTGACAGAAATACCCTTTCCAGTGTTCGATGCAGGCACACTAGATACACAAACATGTTGCAGCCCATTTTCTGCCTGGTTGTGAATCACACTAAAGCCTGGTACAAACTTCGTGGTCTTCTCTTCGATGCCTTCAAGTATTTATTCAGCAATGACCTTGTCTTCTCCAGTAACAAGATGGCTACCTTCTTGATGCTGACGAAGTTCTTGACACTCCTTCCTCAGCTCATCCATTTGTTGCTGCATGCTATTTTTCACATAGTCCACCTTCTGGTTCACACTGTCTATCTCTTCCCTTACGCAGCTTACCTTCTCGTTTACAGCCTCTATTTCCTGGTACACCATTTCTTTTACACTATCTACCTGCTTACTAACATTTTCATTTACACTGTCAATTTACATATCTACATTTTCGTTTACACTATCAATTTTCTTATCTACGTTCTCAATTTGCATATTTACATTTTCATTTACACTATCTATTTTCTTATCTACATTTTCATTTACAGTGTTTTTGACTGAAACTTATTCCCTCAATGAGGGCCTTTAGTGCTTCTATTTCCGTTGACATGCTTCTTGTAATCATGCACCTTACAATTGAAATTCAAACATTTAATTTACTAAGGGGCTCAATTTATTTAAATAGTAATTGTGTGCAATGATTCAACTAACAGAATTATTAGATTATTTATACCTCTATCCCACTTCTGACACCAGTGTTACAAGTTTAAGCAAAAACTTTATGATAGGGCAATTCTCTGAGCTCTTTGGGATAGAGGTCTTATAATTAGAAAAAAAAGAGTTGAATTAAGTTATTGATTTACTGGCTCACCAAGCTCACAAAAACACAAAACAATCAACTATAACTTCCACAACACAATTAGTTATGCATACAATTACTCCTGTGTCACAGACACATTAATTAGCTTGGACAATTAAAGCACAAAACATGTCTACCATCAATATATTAAACACTACAAAGCACAATAAAATTCAGTCATATATCCACTCAACAGTCTCTCAAATAGTGACAGTGAACAACCTTAATAGTCCACAGTGGTGACGAATCGCCGTGTGCTATGCAGCACCCCGAGTGCACCGCTGTCTTCACTCTTGAGGTCTTCGGTTCAACTCCCATTGCGTACCTCCTCTTCGCACGTCAGCCCGCCACAGCAGTCCTCTTGTTTCGCCACATACTGATCTGAAGGTAGCCGCCTGCCGCCTCACAGTAGACTCTGACGTCACCAAGATGTCTTCACAAGTCTCTCTCCACAAGCATAACACCTTCCTCTAGCACGACCAATAGTGAACTCTCCCCGAATTTGTCGATTCAGCCCTTATCTATTCAGCAAAACAGTACGGGGATCACCGCATTACAGAGGTCTGAAAATAGACATTTCATCATGTTTCGGACGTGACTCGAGTCTTGTAGGCTGCCTCGTAGGGTAAAAGCCCAGTTGGGACAGGTATCTATGACGTAGTTTCTGTGTTACTTCCATCACGTAGCCACCCGGCTCGTGAATCACTGGCCAGTCCACACTGTGTGCAACACAGCTTCCAACCACCCGGCCCTCACACACGGCATGTAACAATACATATACAAAGAGGCTACTTGTCTGCATCATGCATGTAAATACAGAAATCAAGACAGCCAACACAGCTAGAGTAGAACTACTCTGCTGTTACAACCATTTTATTGTGATTAACCCAATTTTACTATTAGTTTTGAGGAACCATAAAAAATTTTGGGTCAAAATAATCTAAACTTTCTAGGAAAAACTATTGAAAAATATAATAATAATAAGTTGTACTTTTGTTGGTTACTATGCATTGCATTTTCTTTTGCGAGCACTGTATTGTGTGTGGCACTTGGCTAAAAATGGATATCACCTATCTAGAATGCCCATGCTAGCCAGTAACTACAGACACTGCCTATTCTTTGTGTTTGCATGTATTGACAGCTGCACAGTCACGTGTGGCTGTCTTATCAGAGTGATACAACTAATTTGTGAACACACCATGCCATTGATTGTGTTCATAATTTCTATTTATCTTGGTTTTTATTACATTTTTCAGCAACTTCTTAAACTTTATTTTTGGAACTCTGCTTAGTTTTATTAATAGTTTAAATTGGTAATAACTATGTTGATGACCCACACATTTTTTATTATTTCAATTTGGAAACAATTTTATTTTACTTTGTGAACTATTGACGATGCATGCCATTTTAATTGGATTTTCCTTTAGCTTCATTACTGCAAGCCATTTTTTAACTTTTGCCTTGTTACAAAAACTTAAGAATTTGAGAAAACTAATCTGACACTTTTTGTTAACAAAAATTACATTATTCGGCTAAGGGATGAAGTAAATTCCTATGAGGGAGAAGAGTACACTACCACAGTCCCACAAAAAAAATAAAAAACAAAGAATAAATACTTTAGTTAAAAGCTGTGTTAATTGTAATAAACTATGCTCATCAAAAATTACTGTTCACTTAAAATTATGTAGGACCCAAGTTTTTCTTCCAGTTTTGGCAATACACACACCTGCAATAATGATTGTATTCTTAAAGTCTTACATGGCCACCTGGCTGGATGTATGTTGAGTGTTCGAATACAAAAAGTGTGAATATATGAGGGTGACACAATAGGCACATCATGCCTTACCCTACCCTTTAGGCACAAGTCAAAGAACTGGAGTGCAGTCTTTCCTCCAATAATTTGCCTCTACAAGACATTCCATGTAGGCCGTATCATTTTATGACTTACTTGGAATAAGGGTGTACTGTACCAGCCTATATCTTCTTTCAGTGCCAAGAGCCGAAAAATGCCAGAGGCCGATATATCGGCTCTGTATTTTTTAAAATATAATTTACTGGTTTCTTTTTTGATAAATTTTTCTAGATAAAAAAATATGTTGCCAATTGCAATGTATCAAGGGAGTCTTTAATTGCTAGTAGAAATTTTTTCCAACTTTATTACTTTGATTCATATTGAGTTATTTCAATTTTAATAAATGATTGCAAATTTCTGAAAAATATGATGACATGGCACTAAAAGGGTTAAACATTTTCAATTAAGATAACCATGACTAAAATGGACCACAAAAACCCATTTTTGCCATTTCCAGCAACAGGAAATTAAATAAGCTCTAAGGATGACCCACCCCAGAGTGCTCGTATTAATACTTAAAATGCTTGTCTAGCTATTCATATAGCTAGAACTCCATCTTGCTACTACCTAAATCATTTACAGTTTGTATTTATCTATGCATGTGTGTACACAGGGTGCGGCTGAATTTGACTGACAAACCGTGGGAGGTGATACCTCAGTAAATAATAAATACAAAATGTGTAGAACACTTTGTGTCTAAATTAATATTAACAATGAAATATGCCTTTGCAGGTGGAATTTTGAAACATTTTCACAGCATATTACTTAGAAGGACGATACTCTGAACATGGCTTTAATATGTTGGGCTCTTCTAATCCATAGCAAATTCTAGTAATGACCTTCCACCCTTCAGGGCTTGGCGTGGTGAGCAGATTTAAAATATGTTTACAATGACACTCCGTCGCCTGTGCGCTGTGAACCACGGAACACACGCGTACGCAGAATTGTCTACATTCTAGGATCTGTAACAGTACACCTAATACTTTACCGCATTTTTAACTAAAATGATACGTCCTAGGACAGTTGCAACAAGAGGATCATTTTTGTTACATAAGGTACACAGCTCAATAAACCGTCATCAAATGTTCTAATTTCCTAATGCTACAAAACTTCTATGTAAGTAGAGAGTGACCACCCTTTTTTTTTCACAACAACGGATGGTTTTTACCAGAATTTGCTTTGGATAGAAGAGCCTAACAAATTAAAGCTATATCCAGAGTATTGTCCTTCCAAGTTATTTATTTTCACATATTTTGTGGAAATATTGTTTCAAAATAAAAACTACAGAGGCTTATTTCATTGCAAATATTAATTTTGGATACAAAGTTTTCTGCACATTCTGTGCTTATAATTTACTAAGGAATCACCTCCAGCGGTTTGTCGGTCGAATTCAGCCCCACCCTGTATGTTGTATAATAGGGTGGGCCGAAAATTTTCCGAATTTGTAATTCTAATATTGCGGGAAAGTTGCACTTTTGTATACTGAATTAGGTAAAATAATAAAAAAAAATTATAATAGCGATCTTCAGATTGCGCATTCGGCCTAAATTTCATGAAAACCCATGGAAAAACCTCTTATTTTATTATTTCTCATTTTTCAAAATACTGAGTGTACGAGTGTGTTATAGCCTGGTAATGCTAAACTTCATATTCAGTTCGCGCATAAAGCCTAAAGTTAATGGAAATGCTTTAAAAAAACCACATAATTTCCATTTTAATTTTTTTTCAACAAGTCAATGAGTGTAATAGCATGGCGATGATGACAAAAATTGAGAAATGTTTCTCGTGATTCATTTTCAGTTCGCACATAAAGTGTAATGTTTGCCAAAATTACTGAAAAAAAAAAAAAACTTTGACCAGTTTTACTACATCAATCCAGTATTACTAAAAATGCAATGAATTACTGATTATTTCAAAACATTTGTTGTATACGTAAATCATAAAAGCAAGGAAACATTCACGCTTAAGTTGGGCTGTACAGCAGTTTTTCTAAAGCATGACATCTAGCCACGTCGGCAAGTCGCGGCAGGAGCGCCTGCACACACCACAGCAGCAGTGCATCGCTCGATCCAAGTGTGGAGATAGATAAGAAGCAGGCACCAGAGCTAAAACAGCACTTGCTGCTCTGCTTGCGGTGTCTGTGGTTTACTCTGTGAGTCGATAATAAATTGTTGAGAGTTGTGCCTCTGCTTGCAGTGGTGTTGTAAGGACAGTGTAGCTTATTTAAGTAATTACTTTATACGAGTGTACTGCTAACTTAATTGAAATGGAGATTCCCATAAATAAGTTGCCTACAAGACAATCACATTGTTGGCCTTTGTTCGGTATGCCGAAAGAACTTATTGCAACAAGATTACCGACATATGAAGATGTACTGCTGTGTTGCTTTGAAGAAAGGTATAAATTATAATTATCAGATTCAAAGAAAAATATTGCATTTTCGCTATTATCCGATTGCATTGCTACAAAAGTTGAAGAATTATACAGAAAAGCCTCTATTCCAACTGTTACTCATGTTCGGGTTGTGCAGTTGATTAAAGCACACCATGATGCATACTACAACTTACGAAAATCATACCAACGTGAAAAAAAATCAAGATTCTTTTAAGAAAAAATGGAACAATTCGTTGCCGATAGTCAATAAAAACCATTTGATATCACAGCATGTAAATGTCATATGTCATTTTTGTGTACGTGTGGAAGAAACCTAAGTACGTACCTGTGACTGTTCTGTAGTTCTAGTGTGTTTGAGTAAGAAAGACAAAAAGATACTATTTTCTGAGCGGAAGTTCATGTACAACCAGCGTACTACCAGGATCGGCTACATTGGCGGATTTGATAGAAAAGAAACAGAAAAACTACTAAAAAGGCAAGGAAGGAGAAAAGTACAACATTCAAGAGAAAATCTTTTTTTCTGATTCATAGAAATGTGAAGGTAAAGATACAAACAAATCTTCGCGAGAAATAAATAATGAAAGTTCAGAATCTTTTTCAATTCCATCTACATCTCAAATGAGAATAAAATTGCCAAGTACAGCATTAATGAGCGACAGATTTGGTGTTTCTGATCCAGCCACAGATGCTATTGCGTCTAGCGTTTTGCAAGATCTTGGAATAATTACTGAAGAAAATTTATCACTAGTAATAGACAAAAACAAAATGAGACGAGAGAAAAAGAAGACCCGAGAAGCTTTACAAGATATTCAACAAAATTAATTTGTGACTAGCATATACTTTGATGGTCGAAACGATAATACTATTGTTCAAGAAAAAATTGGAACCAAAATGTATCGTAGAGTTAAGAAGGAAGAGCACATTAGTTTGATTCATGAGCCTGGTGGACAATATATTGGTCATGCGACACCAGTAAATCGCCATACTTATGTCATTAGAAGATGCGAATTTTGATGTAAACCAAATAAAAGCCATTGGCTGCGATGGTATGCCTACAAACACTGGATTGAAAAATGGTGTGATTCGCAATATTGAGGTAAAAATTCAGCGCCCATTGCAATGGGTGATATATTTACTTCACTTTAATGAGCTTCCCTTCAGACATTTGTTTCTACATTTAGATGGAAAGACGAATGTACCAGCGTCATTTTCTGGGAAAATCGGAAAACAACTACCCGGTTGTGAGAAGTTACCTCTTGTTAGTTTCGAAAGAATCAAATCTGAAGAAATTGTAACGACAAGTGATCTAAGCAAAGATCAGCAGTATTTATTGGACATAGTGCAAGCAGTACAGACAGGAAAGTGTGCGTTAGATATAAAGCGTACCTCGGGTGGGATCGGGATAGCGAACTACGCTGTTGATGTGGAGAAGGGCACCAGCAATACTCCCCAGGTACTGCACTTTGAGACTCTTAGGCCTCAGGGTGTGGTTTGTTCGGTGTGTTCGGTATCCCACCCAACGCGTTGATGTAAGTGATTGAGTGGTGAAAGCACGTGAATGGATTAACACATATGACACTGACTATACAGGGACTACACACTTACTGGATGTTGGCCCCCAGTACGACTGATAACTTATGTTGCTTACACTGGCAATATTAGGTGTCTAGAAATGAGGTAAACAGTATTTCACTTACAGATGATTTATTATGCTTACGTTACACAGTGCCAACATAAGGTCTGGATTACGCACACAGCGAGGTAAACGTAGTGATGCATCCCTTACAGTAACAATAACCCTAAGGCACATGATAGTGCACGTGATAGTGAACTTTGCGTAGTGACTACGACCGGCTGGTATATCGCACGTGGTTGGTGAGTGATCAGTGTGGAGCTGGTGTACGAAAGGTGAGTCTACGACACCAGAAGCTTAGGCAGCGAGGGGCTGGCGGCCACTATGATGGACAGTCAGGTTCGCTTGGAAGCTGGCGTAGAGAGTTGAGTTGCGGTGAGAACGTGCCTAACTAACGTGTCACAAGGCAGCCGTTCCCGTGCACATTGTAGTGTGGTAGGGCTCTGCAAGTGATGTTAGCGGTACAGTGCGAAAACGGTGGCGAGCTATGCTAGGCCAGTGGTGGGGTGAATGGCACGTAACACGCTGCACACAGAGTGATGCTCTCAACAAGATGAATTGCGTGAGTGCATGATAATGAAATTAATGTACAACGTACTGCTCACATGTATGCTGAACACAATGGCGGTGTAATAACCTGCACGTGGTCGGTCACAAAAACATGAATTACCCCCTTAAAATGTTACACAAATACAAAATAACCCTAGCAACGCGTGTGCAAAATTATGCGGAATAAAACAATACCAAAACGAACCTCGTATGGTAAAGGATGAGTGCCGATGTCTCCAGATACAAAAGTCCCTAACCACGTGGCGGTGGTGATGCCGATGCGGTGTTTAAGTTAAAAATACCAAAATAGTCACAATTATTAGGTTAAGCAGATGCAGAATATCTGGTAACGTGTGCAAAGCAAAGGTGAACCGGTATACTAACGAGACTATGGAAAACTAGCAATCAGTGAAACAAAAGATGATGAGCACGCGGACAGGCGTCTTACCCCTCCAGAAGACGATGACGAACTGCCATGAGGAAGGCAGCTGCTAGGGGCTCCTTGCCTCGCTACGGGGTTTACACACTTCCGGTACCTCGTGCGTGTGAAATATTAATATAAATATGAAAATGGCACACACTAAATTACATAATAAATGGCATTACATATTTTGCTGATATTGAATGATGCATTTCTAAATGTCTGCTGAAAACACGAAAGTAAACACAGCGAAAGTGGAAACCCTTGATGGCCTTCAGCACACACTATACCCTGCTGTTTGATACACCATACACTTTGCACTGAATGATTTGGCATGCATACACACTGTGGGGCTGCGGAATGACTATGGGAGAGTCTGAGAATACTTTTGGGTGGGTGGAAAAGGACATCACTCGCACAGTTATGGGCTTAACCCATACGCTGGCCTCCCGGCCGGCGTCAGATATTGCAGCAAGATATCCGGGACCTCTCAGTCGATTCCGGTGGTTGACACGTGCAAACAGAGTTGTACTATTATATGTCTCTCAAACTAACCCTTCTGAGGAACTGAAAACACTTGTCAGTTACATTGTGAAAACATATACTTCAATCTGGTTTGACATTAAATAATACCACTTTGTGAAATACGGACCAAAAAATATCTTCAAGGTTATTGAAACAAGGTCTGTACCAGAAATTCTACAGAAAATCATACGTCCAGTGATTCAAAGGAATGCTTTCTTTGCTCACCCTGAAAATATGTTGTTAGCTATGGCTCTGGATGAAACTCCCTACATAAGGAAATTAGCCTACAGGAGAATACTGAAAGCTAGAAACCAACACTCAAAAAGAAAATCTGTGAGAACTTTTCTTACACCCTCGATAAACTTCGAAGCAACAAACTACACCGAATTGATTGACTGGTCTACATGTGAACTGTCCTCTCCACCTATGATGGGAAGTTTGTCAACAGAAAGTATTTTGTTGTTTCTGGAAACTAAAATTATACCAGAGTTTAAAATTTCAGATTTACCCTGCCATACAGAGGCAGTAGAGAGATGTGTAAAACTTGTTACAGAATCTGCGGCAAAAGTCTGTGGACAAGAGAGCAGAGATAGGTACATACGAACAACTTTGTTAACAAGATCTGCAATGCCAAAATTAGGCCAAAAATCTGATTTCAAAGCCATGTCAATTGTCTAAGTTTATCATTTTGATCATGATGTAATCAATGATCTTGTCCTGCATATAACTACATTATGAATCGTTGGGAAGGGTGTGGGTGGAACTCAAAGTGTAGCCAACTCCATGTGGTGAGTTCTGGGTCATTTCAGCAATTTATTTGTGAAATGAGCGAAGAGCTGCACATTGTACAAATATGTACTTAATTGAAAAAATTAAAATTTTAAGAAAATCTTTACAAAAATGTTTGGGTTACACAAACATTAATTTAATTAACATGTTTTTTATACTGTTTCATTTAATTTAGACTTTATACACGAACTTAAAATGAAGTACCAGAAACTTTTCCTAATATTTCCCATCATCTTTTAGCCAATGTTTAGTATTATCAGGCTATTAGACACTCGCACACTCAATATTCTGAAAAATGAAAAATTATAAAATAAGAAGTTTTTTCATGGGTTTTTGTGAAATTTAGGCCGAATGTGCGATCTGAAGATGGCGATTATAATTTTTTTTATTATTTTTACCAAATTCAGTATACAAAAATGCAACTTTTCCGCAATATTAGAATTACAAATTCGGAAAATGTTTTTTCGGCCCACCCTACTATATATGTTTTTTTGCCATCACAAGACAACAGGCAATCAAAATATTGTAACTAGCTGGCATATGCTTGTCAGAGACTCTAAAGACCTGAGCCACTGTAAGTTGATTTTCTTTTTAGGTTGATTTGATATATTTAATTTTGGTATGTGAATTTTACGTTGGGTTTATTTAGATTTATTTGATTTATTTATTTATTTATTTATTTGATTTATTTATCCTGATTTCCATGTATCTCCCCCCCCCCTTTTACTCCACCCCCTCTCGCTCATCATTCCTTCTTCCTCTTCCCCTCCTCCTTGCCACCGTGGTTAATGGCGCTTCGATGTACGCGCTCTCGAGGCGTGTGTGCGGGGGGTTGTGTGGGTAAAGCTGGCGAGCAGCATGGTCATGTGCTTGGGAGAGGGTCATCTACTTTTGGTGCTGGTCGGAGTTAGTCTAATGTGCTGGGGACTGAGGCACGGCAACAAAAAACGCAGTAAGGGAAGGCATCACGACGGAGGTGACCCTGCAGCCAACGCTAGTTACCGTTGACAGCGCAGCGCACCAAGGAGTTCATGAGCACATATGGATTAACTTGGAACAGTCCACTGCCTTTGGAGAGTATCCCGGGTTGAAACTTGTGGCGAGATGACTAGGTAGGATGGCGATTTTTTATTCACTTTTATCCGCGTTCTCACCCTTTGGATGACTCTGCTTCGCGCTTTCCGACGAGTTTTCACTGAATGGATGTCAATTATGCTGAAGGTTACTGTGCTGTAAGATGAAAGATTTGACGCCAGCCAGGTCGGCTTTAGATAAAATATGTTTGGAACTCAAAGGCTTAAGGACATGCACATTTAAAGTGTTCGAACGTACTTCAATCTAATGAAAAACTTGTTTGTATGCCTGAATTGACTTCAAAGGTGGATTTCCTTTTGTTCATTGCGTATTTGTTAGAAATAGCTTATTTAAATGTAATGAATTTTGTTAAATGTTTAAGGGGCGCGTGCACGCTAATGCCCGAAGTTTCTTATGCGAATGTTATGTTATGTTAAATGGGGACTTCATGATTTGGAGTCTTGAGGAAGAAATAAATTCACTGTACAGAAAATCCGTTCGTCAGAGCCAATACGTTTGTACTTCTGGAAAACTGATTGTTTTTGTTAATAAATATGTTGCAACGATTATTTAGTAATTGTGTACATTTCTCTTTCTTTTTTCACCCAGGAATTGTGGCACTGGAAGTGGCTCAGGCCTGCCTTATTCTTTTCATTACGAACCACGCACCCTTGACTAAAGCAACACCCTTGGCAGGGGGTGAGAGTGGAGGGAGTAGTGGTTCAAAACATAAAAACTTATAAAATGGCAAAATAAATTAATATCCATGTGTACTATGCATTAATAATTTCTTAAAGTGTGTCTATATTCATTTTCTGGCAACATGAGACGTATTGCAGCCGAGGAAACTTTGTTGTCAGCAGGAGTTTCGTACAGTACAGGGAAAAGTGGGTGTCAGGGTGGCCGGCCTGCTACCTGCAGACAGCTTCCCCTCCAGCACGGCCATCTACAAAACCCGCTAACGAAATTAAGCCTCCCCACCCCCCAGAGGTATATAAGCTGCCTTGCTCTTCTGCAGTCTAGGGCACAGGTCTCCTCCCTCAGCAAACCTAGGCACCCTCCCCATCCTCAAAAGGATTGTTTCCTGGAAAGGGAATCAAAGCCCGTTCCTACCTACACCTTGCCTGGTTAACTCTGGAGCGAACCCGACACATTAGCTGCGTGTGTAGTTAGGGAATGCACTCTCCCATCGCACTTAGTTCGGCCACCAAGTGATATGCCCTTGCCGTCCACTGGAAGTGGAAAAGTAACTGCAGGACATCTGGGCACGAGGCTCCATAATTGACGACCACTTGGTCAGTGCTATTGCAAACTGTGAGTTACTTGTATCTAGTGATGTATAAACGTGAATCAGCGAACTTGTATCGCCAGTAGTAGGAAAAATTCCTATTTTTTTATTACATTGTTATTTAAAAGTGTGTTTAATTTAATGATTAATGAACAATGGTACCATACTTTCTTTGATTGCGTCTGTGTAACTCCAGAAAAACTTAAATAAAATGAGCAGTCTGTTTTGCGCGGCAAAAACGTGAACCGCCATGTTGATGTCCTTGTGATGTCACGATACTGTATATTTTAATGTACATAACACACAAACGACAGCAACGTACATTCAAGTCGTGAAATTGTGTCAAATAGAGTAGTTTATGCGGTATAATCGAGTATGGCTTGACCTCTGAAGGTTATAAATGTGGATAGTAGTTTGTTTGCGCAGCAATAAAATGCAATTTACTGTGAATAAAATCTTAACTTTAGTGCCGTCTGCATGATTAAGCTTCGAGAAGAGACCTAATAGTCTGCTATTAACAACAGAAATACAGTATCGGTATAGTATGTAATGCTGTATTTTGTACAACATGACATGGTCAGCATAAAATAAATAAGTTCTTTTAAGTTAAAAATTGCAGTCAATAGCGTACAGTTTGCGACAAAATCTCTGAAGCTGTAGTGTTTTGGCTGTTTCACTGGCTTTGGCAATGTCATTAGCCAATAGGCGAGTTCAAGGCACTCGTGATTGGCCGATAATTCAAGGGGTGGGCGGGGCCTTGCGAAACTTGCCCCGAGATGGCAGCCGTTCATGAGAAACGTAAAAATTACTGAGAGAAAAAATGTACTTGTAATACGGTAAAATAATTGATCTGCCATATTATTTTACCGACTCATGCGACCAGAATGTTTGATGATAGTCAGTGCCAGGTTCGGTTAAACACATTCCAAATATTACCTCGATATAGATTCACTCTTTGTACGTACGTGAACTTTGTTCGTCTGACCTTTCAAACCTAAACCTATGATATGTAACATCCGAAACACTAAACTGAATTCGTAATAAGTTATTATCTCTCTGGAATTTAAATTAAATTTACATAAATTCCAAACCTATAAGTAAATTGTCGCAATGTGTGAGTGCTAGGCCTACTAATACATTACTGTCATCACGCTTTTAAAATCAACTCAAGTGAAATAAATCTTCGTTGTTGGCTACCAAATCTACAACCACGCATGCCCAAACAATGGGGGCATTCCCCGAATTAACTATTATGTAACCGGGTTCGCTAAATTTGATCAGTTTTCTAAGCCGTTGAAAAATTCCAATACACGAACTAGTGCCTGGCATGTTGTGGCTAACCAAAACAAGTAAAACTACATAAATGTGTTCGCCAATAAGAATGCGTTTTCAATGTTTGTGTCGGCGTATAAAAATATGGCTTTTATTAAAGCTGAATAATGAAAAAATTACAATGTTCACAGAGCTATTGCTTTGCATGGCTGCATTTAATGCAGAAATAATTTGGAAGAATGGTAGATATTAAAAACTGTTTCTAGGAATTTTCCCTATTGTAATTAGAGAATCTATTGACTGGTGTAAAATCAGTGATCCATCAGTGAATTGTGAATTTGTGTTGTAAATCTGTGTATAGTTTCTTATCACATTCAAGTGAACTCCGACTACTTACTCAGTGTGACTAATGTCAGAGGAAGCCATCCTAATTCTGGATCTCTCTACAGAGGAACGCTAGTTTGAGGCACAAAAATCACAGGCTGAGCAGCAGCTAAGACTATATTGCATGCAAGATATCTCTGTCCCAGTGGGAATAATTCTTCCACCTGAGAAGGCACCCAGCTGTGAACCCTCTTTACCTGAATTGTGTTGCCAATACAAGGCATAGGACCACGAAAACCAACGAACAAGTTGCTAGCTGGGTAATGCAATAATTCTTATGTGTAGATGTTGCGTTGATTGATTTTTGCTTTACTGTAATAGTAGTAGTACCCAACACCTGTGTGATGATAAATAAGGTGAGTTGAGTATAGAATAATTTGTAAGTTTAATTACTGTTTACAGGAGATACTTTTCTTACCAACATGTAGGTTCTTGTAGATTCATTATCAAAACATAGACACAGCATCAAAACTTGATATAGTGCACTTTATTGAGGATAATAAAGTATATTTTTAAAAAAATTTTTATTTTATTTTTTTCTAAAATCTCTCACCCTAGGTCAAACACATAGTTTAGGCACAATTTACCATAAAGTAAAGAAGATCTTGAGTTTGGTTAAAAATTGATACTAGGTTCAATCAAAGTTCCTTGGCTAGGGATAAAATTAAAATTTAGGTTCTATTATATATGGTGCTCAGTCGTGGAACATAACTTTTAACTCAGGACCACTGGGTTTGAGTTTGTTGACAAAGATTAGGCACACCAAACTCTAATGGAATAAAATTTTAAGAGTTCATTTAAATGTTTGTTAACTTAAATTTAGTGAAATAAATTCTGGTGGAATTATCCAAGTCAATATTTGAAGTGGTCAGCCTTGTCCACAAGATAGATATACATAGGGTCGCTAGAGGCATAGGTATTCAAAATGGCTATTAGATTTGAAGTTCTCGGCATCTTCATAACACTTCAAATTTAGCCTAAATATTGCTACTGATGTGAGCCTCTTCTTAAAATGGCCTAAAAATAACAGACATACTATCATCCGTCTAATAAGTTCCCTGACCTAACCTTAGGTCGACGGTAGAAATTAAATGATGCATTTTGCTGCTGGGCCGATTCTACCGTATGTTTCTTCCATCGAAATTCAGGAAACTCTCTCTACTTCCTCTTTTCACATAGCATATCTATGTTCTCTTTCAAATCAGAAGCAGTTGCCTTGGCAACCAATCAACAAAAGAGGTATAAAACCTGCAATCTGCTCAGAGAAACCACTCTGGAGTAGATTAGTACTCTTTACTTACAAAGTAAAAAGAATTAGACTTATACTATGTACAATCATATGGTAATTAAAATTTTAAACACATATTTCAAATTCACATTAAAATATTAACCAGATGTTAGAATAAGTAAGGAAAAATATTTAAATAAACAATTATGCAAAAATTTGGTAATATTAACATACATATTCATAAAATATTTGCAATATTTTCAAAGAAGAAATGTTATATGAGCATTTTCAGAAATTCAATAACAATCTCACATAGCTTCTAGATAATTTAACGTCTATGATAAATAATTAGGAGTAACTATAACTATGAGAGAGATTTTCTTAATCTAACACAAAACAATAATAACATTAAATTAATTAAGTTCAACAAAAATTACTTTATCAAGGCGGGAGCTGTCAAAACACTAAAACTTCTGATGTTTTTTCTTTTTTTATAGCAGAGTCTTTATTAGTTCATTATATCATCAAATTATATAAACAAGTCCATACCACATCCTAGGCTCCAGCAGCTCATTAATAAGAACCTGAAAAATTTGCGTTTTCTTTTAGGCGCAAGCTAGAATTCCAGCAACTATAGGCCTGTATCACTTTCACAATTGGCCTTTGACTTACCAAACACTTCTTGGAAGTAGCTGATCTAATAATAAAACTGTAATCTCAATATATTCTTGGAGGCTAACCTACAGATCAGTGAACTCGCGAATTTTTCCGGCCTCTACTCATTTACAAGGCTCAGGAGGAGCCTACGAAACTCTCAAAAGGCAAGTGCTGCCTCTGGTTTTGAATGGCGAGTTGAAGTAACGGCCTAATTATTAAGAAAGAAAAATAACCACTTGCACTCTGAAGATCATTTATGTGCATTTGCCCCAAGGCCAACTCTTGGACCCATGGTAACTTCCCTTCAGGAACTCTTTCTCTTGCCACCTTGCCCAACTCTACTTTTGTTTCCCGAGGGATACTTACCTCAATAGAGTCAAGTGTGATAATGAAGGAGCTAAAAAATGTATGCACACATGTGACATTCTATGACTGTTATTCATAAGCAGACATCACTTACGAAGAATAATGTTCTGTCAGCCAAAGCTCAGGGCACCGCTATGCAGCAGCTTGGGCATGCGGCCATCATAATGAGTATATATTTTTAACTGATGCACCAGTTAATTGTGATAAACAAATACAATTAAACACAATGCTTTAAAGGTCTATAATTGATGGAATAATTAGCTGGTAGAGTCACAGGCAAGGCAACAATATTATCATACCTCAGTTTCAGTACTATCCTCTGCAGTGCTGTATAAAGTGGATACTAGATGCTAGTTCATCTGCTAGGTCATGTAAGAATTAAATGAGAAAGATCTAGGTTAGCACAACATGCCCACACTTCTGAGAGTTATATTGTGCACGAGAGCTTATAATTTATACTTGGGGGCATCATTTCAGTCTTGTGACTTATACAATTTTAAATAAATTTATGCAAGTCATGTTTTTTGTTTTCATTTTTTCACCAATGGCAATTAATAATGCATATAATAAATTCAGTATTCTATAAAAAAAACAAGCTGATACACCAGTGAAAAACGTCTACCTTTATCAGCCCGTTTGGACGAAGTCGCGAGCAGAATACAGTAAGCAAGGTCATCTCCCGAGCTGTTCACTGCACCATTAGAAGAATATGTGATTTCATACTACCTGATAAGGATGGCAATATTTGTTTCCAGAATAATACAGTTAAGCCCTTATTGATCTCCAAATAGTCATTGCGGGAACTTTCCGGAAACAGCCTCCTGAGTACATTAAGACTATTTTCTCCAAGTCCAACAGTTTTTGAAGTTCGAAATTTCTGCAGCTAGTAATGCTCTTTTAAGTTTTTTAGTTCTGCAACTTGGATGACAAGAGATATTTCGACTAGTATGCCTACGAAGCACTGGACATCGTCGGTGGCTGAGAGTTGTGAAGGCAACAGTGAGGTCACAGGATACCCAGCCATCCGTGGACTACTTCATAACACTCTGCAGAAGGTCTGCGGCAAAACTGTAGACGAAGTGAGGGGAGGATGGTTAGGTGGAAGACATACTAATATAAACAGATATGAAGAATGTAGTTCTAGCAGAAACTTTAAACTGGGTAATAGATATGTGTATATAGCAACAAACTATATAGATATTAATGTAATGAGTGGTCCTAGTATAAAAAAAATAAAGGAATAACATTTTAATTTCAATTAAAACTAAAATCTCTTTGTTTACAAACCCTTACAATAGTAACTATGTGTTATAAGATTCACAATGCTGCTTCATCTCAATTTTATCTTTTGCATAATTTATGGAAACAAATTTTACTAATTTTAATTTCAAACCGAAATGCATGAATTTTCATAAAACCATTACACGTTTCTGTCTAAAAATGACACATTCCGCCAAAATAAAAATACATTTAATATTATTTCTGAATTCCACCAATTTACCTTCATTCCCTGAAGATGTCTCTGACTAAAACGTAGTGCAGTATTGATTTCATCAAGGCGCTGCTCTGTACGTTCCAATTGTGTGCGCTGACGTGCCAGTTCCTATAACATTTCAAACAGTTCAATTATTGTTATGAGAAATTAAACATAAGATTCCAACAACAAACATTTGTTAAGAACAACTGCAAGTAAGCCACAAGTTAGCATAAATACAATTTAAGAACTTGAACCAAAACAATGTTCATGTTAGAACTTCATAGTTACACTAATAGCATGTTTATGTGGTGTTAATTGCTGCGAATATTCATGAACATGCCTGGCATTTCAGTCCTAAATTCAAGTATAGTTGTTTTCATAATCCATGATTTATATACATAATTTCAAAATATTTTTATGGAAATTATGAAATGCTGAGACATCTAAGTTACACAAAACTACTTAATGAATGGGACATCAAATGAGTTGCACAATCTAAGCAATTCAACAGAAACAATAACAGTAAATACATACTGTTTCAAGTTTAGCAAAAATTTACACGTGGGCAATTCTCTGAGCTCTTTGGGATACAGATCTTATAATTAGAAATAAAAGAGTTGAATTAAGTTATTGATTTACTAGCTCACAAAGCCTACAAAAATACACAAAACAGCAATCAACTATAACTTTCACAACATCCTTAATTATGCACACAATTACTACTGTGCCACAGAAACGTTGATTAACTTTGACAATTAAAGCACAAAAATATTTACCATTAATCAAAAACTACAAATCACAATAAAAGTTCAGTCATATATCCAATCAACAAATTTTCAAATAGGGACAATGTCAGTCTGAAGTGGTGATGGCTCACCATGTGCTGCGCAGCACCCCGACTGCACTACAGTCTTCACTCTTGAGGTCTTCGGTTTGACTTCCGTTGCACACATCATTGTCCTGCAGTAGCAGTCCTCTTGATTCGCCCAATATTGCTCCGAAGGTACGTACCTGCAGTCTCACAGTAGATTCCGACGTCACCAAGATGTCTTCAATAGTCTCTCTCTCCACAACCATAGCACCTTCTAGCACGACCAATATCGAACTCCCCCAAATATGTCGATTCAGGGCTTATATACTCATCAAAACAGTTGGGGAATCACCGCATTTCAGGGGTCTAAAATTAGACATTACATCATATCTTGGACGTGACTTGAGTCTCGTAGGCCGATCTCATAGGGTAAAAGCGCAGTTGGAACAGGTCTCTATGACGTAGTTCGTCAGGATTCTCACCACAAGGCAGCCCGGATTGTGAATCATGGCTAGCCCAAAAGGCATTTTGACACAGCCTTGAGCCCTCAGAATCACAGCATGCAACAATACATTCAAGGACACCTTCATAAGCAACTCCACGAAATATACTTGATACCAGGAAATCCTATACTATTAATGAGAATAGTGCACAAGTAATTTGTACTAACTAACCAAAACATGTAGAAGAATGTCAGATGGCACATGACAAAAAACTAAAAATTGTGTTTCAAATAAGTTACTTAACGTGTAAAAATGTGAAAAATTTGTATGCCTATAATTTTATGTAAGTTAAAAGTACCTTTTTTGAAGAGATTGGTTGGCTACTAGATGAAATATCACATTTATTTCAATTTAAACACTGAACTTTGTTAATGGTTAAATAATATATGTTTATTTTCCATTCCATAATGACATCAAATTTCATGTTTGTTTATTCCAAGATCAGTCAGAAATATGAATGTTTTTTTTTTTTCATTCTTTTAATGTCACTGGGTGGCTGGCCTATTAATGACATTTATTAATATTATTTTTAACGTAATCAATGCTTTAATAAAGTTTGTTTGCCACTAAAAAGCCACGATAATTACGAATATATTATAAAACTACAATAAACGTGTTTTCTATTTGATGTTTACATTATTCTACACAGTTTGGTAATGCAAATAAAAAAAAACTTGTCACAATTTTCTTACAATATATTTTTTTTTACTGAAAAGAATTAAATGGTTGGTGGAGATGAACAGAAATTAAAAGGAGTGGATAATTAATACAATAACACAACAACGGAGACATGATGCCGAACTTTACACTTCTAACACTTCTGATGGATTTCTGAAGTGTTTATTTTTATATCTGGAACCCAGAGTGTTACCCTAAGGATCACTGGTCTCTTGACTTGTCCCCTGGTCAGCCGGAGTTTAAAATAATAATGGGTAATATTTCTTTGAATTCAACTAAATAGGACAGAACATTTCCAGAGAACATTTGAACTGTTTAAATGAAATCAAATTTGTATCGCTTTTTCGTTGTACATCGGAATTAGTAACTTTCAAACTGAGGTAATACAAACATGTTGTTCCCATGTTGGTTAAATTTTACTAACTAAATTTTTTGTATTCACTTGATTGGCCATTGTTAAGAAACACAGAATTACAGTTCACAATATTTTCCTATACAACAAAAATTATAACAGTGAGCCTTGGCTGCACGAGACTCTTTAGACCTCCTGTTCCAAGCATTTGAAAACTAAACTAATAAAAAAAATTAAACTCCCTCCAAAGTGGAAAATACGAATACCGAGCAAGACGACCTTCTCGGTATCATTAATTTTATAAAACATAGGTTAACAAGTAATGAAAACCACTATCTCTATATCCTTTTTTCACAATTGTATATTGAGTCGAAGAAACACAAAGTAACACAGAACTCATTACATTCATTGCCCTGTATTTCTAGTAGTCCAATCATGATCCTTTTTAATTGGCAATGTCACTTCGATTTTAAAATCACACAATAGAGCAACTAACTTTATAATACGAAAATTTAGCCCCCAATCGAGGACCTTACTTCTAACACACTTTTGAATGACAACTATTTTATCGGTTTCACATCAAAACCTTTAATTTTTGCAGGCACAACTCTTGAATCACACACATGACAACCGAATCGCCTGATGGCCCAGATAACTCGCTGCCAATTTAATGAGTCTAAATGGCTCTGACCCACTATCAATGTCTCCCCTATTATCACATAGACGGTTTTCTGTATAAATTGACTCACCATTGACAATGTCACAAGACTTGACTGTATTTCTGAGAAATCACCCTGACGCTCCCAGAGGATTCACCTTACGATGAATTGCCCACTGATGAACAAGAAAAATATACAAAATTTTTCTTGCATTAGACCAGCAGAATTAAAGACAGACGAATCCAAACCTGTGTTGGCCTCTTCTCCGCAGCAAATGAACTCACTGCTGTAGTCGCCTTGTGTAAGCTACAATTCAACATCAGTAAAACCTTGTGACATATTCAGCGTCACACGAAGTCCTCACGTCCGATGCCTTTCATAACACACGGCACACACATCACCGTTAAGTTGCTGACACCAAGTGCAGCCGCGCTCAAACCTCCTCACTTGTTTGCTGTTAACCCTACCTCCACCCCCTTCCCCTGCCAATATATTTTAGTGATAGTTTTTCTCCATTTGTTTTGTATTTTTTATCTCATAAAAATAACAAATACATTTTACGGTTAAAAACAATTAAGAAATTACTGGAGGGACAATCTGGCAAAAACAAATGACGATGACAAATAAGAAAGCATGTAGCATTGCAGGACAAGGGGTTTTTCATCACTGGTGAATCAGTGTTTCATGTATTCTTAATTTTATAATATAATATTTAAAATTGTAACTTTTATTTCAGTGGTCTCGGTTCCAGAAAGGAAGAGTGAAGATGCAGTTCTCTGTTTCCCGTATGTTCTAGATTTCAGATAGGGGCAATGTTGGCTGTTATGGCCAGGTGGCCTTGGTAGGAGGCAGTAACTTTGTTTTTTTTTTTGTTTTTTTTCGTGTTCTGGTTTCTTTCCATGGGAGCTTTGGCACAGTTTGCTTTTATTACATAGTTTCTAGCTTTGCCCTAGATGGTTCTATATAATGGAACGAATGACAAGGGTCACGCCACCGAGAACCAGCCAATGAGAGCACGGCGTGTGGTGCCTCTTCGCCCTTCGTTCTGGTATGTTTTGCCTTCGCCATTTTTAATCGAAGACGTAATGCGAGCCGGATAGGACGCGCACAGGGCTGCTGCCCAAATTTTCTACATGAAGTGAAGTTTCGAGAGTGGCGAATTTAACATGTACGGGTAGCCGGGTAGCACCATGGCCTTTCTTCATTAACCTTTCTTTTTGGACACTTGTTTAACTCTACAAAATTCGTTTCCACACGTACATGTAGGCCATTAGGTGCGGAGAGTCAGTATTGCTACTCATTCTTCTTTGCCGCATGTGTGATTACTGTGTGCTAAATTTTCTGACTTTGTCTTGCTTAATCTTCTGGTATAGTCTATCTGTGTTTCTACTTGTAATTTTCTGTAAACCGAATCCATCATTCTAAGGCACAGTGTATTTAATGCCGATGTAAACTGAAGTCTAATAAACCAAAAAACTGGGAATGTAATTAAGTACATCATTTGGGGACTAACGATTCAAAATTAGCTAGTATCTGTGAAAGTTCCAAATTTGGCCTACAATGCAACATAACCTTCAAAAGTAAAGCCAAAAAATTCCGGAGTGCGTGACTACAGACAGGGAGGCATGTATTAGCTTTCAACCCTACCTTTCGGGCTCGGTTATCATCGAGTGGGCGCATTAGTCCAGGAGGACTGGTGTGCCACTAGCATGTAAACTATGTCACTACATAAATTACCATGAAAAAACTCATGACTTAATACAATATGCTAATTAATGATTTACTTTCCAAAATTACAAAAAACATAGAAATGTTATTCTCATTTAAAATATAATAATTAAAAAAATAAAAAAACTTAAGGCAATTTATGAACTAAGCAAGTTTGAAAGTTATTGCACAAATAAATAAACGCAAAATGCAGATAAATTACATTTTAACTATTAAGTATTTGAAACTAAAAAGACAAAAAAATTGACTATCAGAGCTTAAAGAGTCAAGCCGTGGTAATGATGGACATGAACACCAAATTTAAAATTATTACAATTGCAGTAAATTCAGTGTTTTTAGTTAAGCAAACACTGTAAACTTTCTTGTAGCAGTATGCTTTAAATAAATAACTGCATGCTAGCTTTGCAGAGTAAAGATAAAGTCAGAAAACTGGATTTTTAAACGTTACGGAAGGAAAATTGTTTTAATTTTATTTTGATTACACTAAAATAAATTAGTGGTATTTTAATGGTGTTAACAGGGCTACATTTACTTTTTAGAACAAAAAAACATTCACCAAATTTTATGTGGGAGATAAAACTGCCCAAAATCAAAAATTCCTTCCGTTAACGTTCTGCAAGGCAGAAAATACTGGTTCTATTGAACTGAGTAAAATAGTTATCTCATTTTACATTAAAAATGAACACATTAGGCCTATCATAAACTTATTCTTGTATAACCTCTAAATGAAATTTTTTCTTATTTTACAAAATCTGTTACGGAAGGAAAATTTCTGTTATGGAAGGAAGTTTCCTGTTACACAAGAAAAATTTATGCTATGAAAGGACTATTTTCTTTTGGGTCATTCCATGTGAAATCAGCAAATGGAGGTTGCTCGACTATATTGTATAATTTTTATAATTTAACTGCGGTTACTATCATGTTCCAATAGGCGAAAACCATTTTCATTAAAATTTTATCTCTCACCGTATTGGATATAGGCCCTTTTATGCGGTGGCCCGCGTAGCAAAATCAGCTGTTGCAGCCATCTACAAAATAATCAATATTTAATTTCCCATTAAAGTTAATGTAATTTCCGTTTCTACCAACTTGCAGATAAGGGTTCACGCTTTCTAGTGAATACTATAAACATAACTTTCTTACATACTAAACTTTTATCACAAGGGCTTAAATTTTGGGTTTTAGAAGCTTAAAAATGCATTTTTA
The DNA here is from genome assembly GCA_003012365.1 of Medauroidea extradentata. Lineage (NCBI taxonomy): Eukaryota > Metazoa > Arthropoda > Insecta > Phasmatodea > Phasmatidae > Medauroidea > Medauroidea extradentata. Next base: position 30,821 of record PNEQ01114293.1, read on the forward strand.
ACACCTTGTAACTCAAAAAGGGCTATAAACCATACACTTATATATTTTTTTATTAACACCCTGGGTACCCCTCTTTGACCTCATGCATTCAAACCACCGTGTTTTTTGACCCTAGCAGTAATATAAATTTTAAAAATCAAATATTTTCAAGAATTGCCAACTTTCCAGTCATATAAACTGAAAAGGGCTGAACGGAAAATTGTTTTGCTTTGCAGGTATAAACTCCTGTTGGTATGTAACCAATCCCCACAGAAAAAGTTTTGTGGTTCAAACTGGTTAAAAAGTTATGGACACTCAAATATCTTCAAAAATCACTTCAGGCTTTCAGAAGTTTAAAAATAACCATTACT
>PNEQ01114294.1:5486-31269 GCA_003012365.1 Medauroidea extradentata
AAAAAAAAAAAAAAAAAAAAAAAAAAAAAAAAAAAAAAAAAAAAAAAAAAAAAAAAAAAACTGCATTTTCAAAATGCCTTTCATAAAAATTTGCTAGCCGGACGTATGATTAAGTCAGATAGAAGCTTGCAATGAACTTAGCTACAGATTTTCAAAAAGTCGCATAGTTAAAAATTAATATGTGGGAACCTTGCCCTCTAGTTCAGCGCTTGCTTCGTTGTGGTGAAGTGGCATTTGATGTGCGTTTCAGAGTCGCCCTTATATTTTCGTCATTTCTGAGCCTCTACCACGAAGGTAAATGGTGCTCTTAACTTGTTCTTCAGATGTAGCAGCAGCAATTACTTTATTTAATGTAATGTCTAAAGTTTTAAGTGCATCGGCGCAGAAGAAGTTTAAATTATGTTTCAGTGAACTTATTGACCATATAATTTTTATTGTCTTTATGTTTTTGTAGGTCTATGCACCTTCGTCGCATTTATTAAATACTGAGTTTAATAAACTAGGCTATAACATAGTAATATAAACCGAAGCATAGAATTTGAAATATTTTCAGTTTTGTGGCCTTATTTTCTTTCTTATAGGTGTGTCTAACCAACGTGAAGAACTTAAAATTTTAATCCAAAATGGCCATAAAAATTCAGGCCTGGATGTGTAACCTACTTAATCCATTCTGAAACGACGGGTCATTAAAAAATTTAAGACTGTTGTCAGGTTTATTTCGAGTGTAAATGTGGATCTTTTTGTCATTTCACTGTTGATAAATTCCATTATAAATAATAGTTAAGGATCAATTAAAATTTAAAAAAAAAAGAAACAAATTTAAATATCAAATAATACGTACAAAATTGCTGGGTTTTTACACAGATCGTAAGATAAATTGGATAGAACGTATAAATATGATAAGCCAAAAAAATTGGCATCTGTTTTTTTACTAAGAATTTTAAATACGTTTTAAAATAAAGAGGACAAAATGGTATATTGTTCTTTTATGTCATAATGTTCTGGGGGAAATATTTTCCACAAAAAGAGTTTTTAGACTTCATAATCGCCGTGAGAATTTTATGTGACGTTAATAACAGATAGGCCTACTGGTACAAAATATGTTATAAACTGGAATTTTAGTAATGTCTTCTTCATATGTTATTGAATTATTATGTTTTATATATCAAAAATTAATTTTTCATAAAACTCAGATTTATAACTTACAGCACTAGAACAAAAAGTGATTTTAGAACAAGATACCACAACGCAGCTATAAATGTAGTGTTAAATTAGTATTGTTAACTTATATAAGTAATAGCCTGTCACCAGTTTTTAAAAAATCTAAGAAATTAAAAACTAAATTAAGTATAGTTCTTCTGAAACTGCATGTTAAAATGTAAATTATATTATTAAGTTGATGGATGTCTGGCTGATCTGTGAGTTTATTTGTAAATCTAAAATGTATTATTAACGTATGAAATTGTAATAATATTTATATATTTTTAATGTGTGCATACTGAATGGTACTGTCTATAACAATGTTTTTTACAGAGCAAGGTTTTTTTTGTTTCTATAAGACATATCCTACAGGTATAATAGTTATTATACTGTATGTGTAGTTAATTGTGATAAATAGGACACAATAAATGAATAAATAAATGAAGAAACCTAAACTAGTGCAAATACAAAAAAAATCTGTCACCCAATTTGTTTACAGAGTTTTACAGTGTCTTCGTAATTTTTTTTTTCGTGACAAAAATCATCAAGAACACTCCGACCATTTTATTGTCTTCAGACAGACGCTACTCCTATGGACGGAATCTAACGTTTTATCGGAATAGATATAATGATTAAAAGTTATGTGGAAGTCATTATTTCTTTACGAAATACGGGTTACTATTAATCTGACGAATTCTTATGAGTGGAGTATATAAACTGTTTCGTATTTTAATGTAATAAAAATGTAATTAGATACATATTTTGAAGCTTAATGCTACACCAACTACAATATATTAAATGAAAACAATAAAATATAATATTCTAAAACTCAAAATTATGAAGTAATACCTCTCCCGAACTTCTTAACCCAGCTGGGATCTGGCAACAGTGTGCGCCGTTAGCCCTGTACTGCAATTTAAGGTTGGGATGGTCTATAGTTATTAAAAATAACTTAATAGCTGTATGATAATTTTGATTCCAAACCGTAATTAATAATGAAATATGTTCGGTTATAAAAATGTTTTTCTTCAGGATTTATGTATTCATTTTGGTGTAGTTTACAGTAACACGTGTTATGAATTATTTTGTTAAGATTTCAACTACTTTCTTTCGACGATATTTATTTTTTTTAATGAAATTATTTCGTTTAAAATTTTGAAGCTCGGGAGCTGTGTACCGAACGTATTTGGAACATACTGGTTACGACTGGCATGACGTATTTTGCGCGCCAGCGGAACAACTTACAAAAAATGGAATGTCATTTTAAAGAAAGTTAATTACGTTCCAAAAATTTACGAGAAATTATAACAGTCGGGAATATGATGATGAAAATCGATGATGCAGATATTTATTTTAAAACAAAAGTGAAGTCATCGGAAGCCACAATCAATCCAGGTAATTCCGCTCATCCCACTCACCAAGATTCCAAGCCCAGCTTATAAGTTTATAAAGCACTCCTGTTCAAACAGTAATCAGCTTAATCCAGGTCTATGCCATCGAGTGTTTACTTATTCCTTTGGAAAACCACTCATCAATTACAATTACCGTAATAAAACTAGCCTTACGGACAATATTATGATTCGGATTAAATTTTAATATTAAGTAAAACACACTTACTATTAAGTCAAGTAATTGATTTCAAGACAAACTGTAATTTTTGAAACATTTTGAACGTTAATTAATAGGATGTATGGACTAATTTAATTTCGGTTTTTCCTTCTATTTGACTCGGTATGATCTCATATAATAAATTGTGTGTGTGTTTGTGTGTGAAACAACACATGTTAATTTTCATTTGACCGCGTTAATGGGAAATATTTTTTTGCATTAAATATTCAACACATATATAGAGTAGGGTTGTGCGATAGTGTGCCAACTTATAGTACGAATAAAAGGCTTACATCAAAAGTGTTACAATTAAATTTTAATTAGTATAGAATAGTAAAAAGTATGGGGGTAACTTCGAAACACTATCCGTCCCTGGTTCTTATCTTTCAGTCTGTGATGGTATGCAGGAATAAACCGTGTCATAATTGAACTATATGATAATATACGGGTGTTCCGGGAGTAGACGTCAGTAAAGAGGCGGGTGACAGAGGGACCCAAGACCTACCAAATAAACCAAACTTGTAGAGTCCGATTCACAACTGTCTAAAAGTTATGAATTTAAAAAAAAAAATTTGCTGTACTCTACCTTGAACTAAACATTTACTGATGGTGGAAAAAGTAATGGTCCATGTGGAACACAATTTGTGTACTTCAAAGAGGATTAGTGTCGTCACATTTTAAAACACATTTCACGTCACTGACAGTACAGATTCGTGGTGTAAAAAAATCACTTTCGCGAAAGTTGTGTTTGGTTCGGAAAAATGCCTCCAGTTTGCACGAGGTACAAAAATATTAAATGGTCACATAAATGATCACCCGCCATTGGAAAAACTACCCCATAGTAGTACCAATTAATTAGTAAAAAGCAATATTTTAAATTAAGGGCGCGATCTACCGCAATTTTCATCATCATTATTTTATTTTTTTATTAGTACCAGGTATTTTTTTCCTTATTTTATACACAAAATGTGACTAAATTTGGCTCTTATGAAATTTTTTTATCTCTCATAGTTTTCGCGTAATGGCTTGTTAAAGTCAAATTTTGCATGTTTCCGTTTTAACGACTACACTAAAACTAACTGATGTATCAAACTTAAAAAAATTACACTGGATAAAGACATTACAGGCTACAATGACATGCTCATAAAATTAAAGAATAACAATTATTTGAATTTTTAAAAAATACTGAAACTGAAAATAAAAATTTTAAAAACTATGAGAGATAAAAAAATTTCATAAGAATCAAATTTAAGTCACATTTTCTGTCTAAAATATGAAAAAAAAAAATTGATACAAATAAAAATAGAATAATGATGATAAAAATTGCAGTAGACCGCGCCCTTACAAACGTCGATGCAGTAAATGTGGAAACATAGCGTAATGCAGCAGATTCACTTAATGTAAAAATCAGCTATAACCTTAAAATTAGTATGTGAGTAAACAATTAAATGTAACTTTATTGAAATATTATTATTACACAGTGTTTGAAATCATTAAAATGCATTTTGAATGTAATATTTTGAATTTGTGAGGATAAAATTAAATGATATTAATAAAAATGGTAATAGTCAGTTATTTCATTAAACGAAATTGATATTATCGAATTAGAAAGTTAAGATAAACGAATTATATCAGCAGATTCCCTTACAATGTTGCTGCTTCATATTTACAGCGGCCGCGTTTATGTAGAGGCTGGCTAGCGCGCTCGCCTCCCGTCATAGCAAACTGGATGTAATTCCTGAATTGCTAAGACGCTTGAACACATATAATTTTCTTTGAAATCTTTGTTTTTTTTTTCCTTGTCAATTGTTTTTCAAAATATTTCATGGAATTTATCAGGCCTTACCAATAACAATAAAAACACATCGAAGAAAATAAAAACTAAACATTTTGCCACGCAGTTACAGCAATTTTCATAGCCATGTTGTAATTTTTATATTTGTACCAGGTATTCTTTTTCTTGTTTAAGACACATCATGTGACTAAATTGTGCTCTTATAAAAATATTTATCTCGCATGGTTTCTGCGTAATGGCTCGTTAAACTAAAAAAAATTTGCATGTTTCCATTTTAAGAACGATAGTAAAACCAACTCACTTACCAAACTGAAAAAATTTGCAGTGAATAACCTTGATGTAGGCTACAAGTTCAGCTATGTTAAACCACAAAATTAAATATTTGTGTATTTTAAAGTTTTATTTAAATATTATTTTTTTTATTTTAAAAGTCTGCATTTTTATTCAAATACAAAATGTTTTTATTCTTAATTTTTATGTACATAAAATTTTAGCCCACAACATGTTTATCCACTGTGATTTTTTTTTTCAGTTTGGTATATCAGTTGATTTTAGTGTAGTCAATAAAACGGAAACATGCAACTTCTGACTTTAATAAGCCATTACGCAAAAACTATGACAGATAAAAAATTTCATAAGAGCGAAATTTAGTCACATATTGTGTCTAAAATAAGAAAAATATATATGGTATACATAAAAAATATAAACATGGTGACGAAAATTGCTGTACCGCGAGGAGGTACCCGAGGTCCAGGGTATCACACACCGAAATACAGACTTACTACTGAGTGCCTGTATGATAAATAAACTGAGGCACTATGAAAGACAAGTGCTGGAATGACGGGCTGGGGAAATCCCCGAAAAAACCTACTGACCAGTGCCAATGTCCGGCACGATTCCTTCTTGCGAAAATACGCGGACCGACCCTATCGGGAATCGAACCCGGATTGTCCAGGTTCGAGACGAGTTCTCAGCAGCTCAGGCCGCTGTGTCAACTGCACCCCTAAAGTTAATAACACAATGTTTCACTTTGTTTCACTGCTTCAGACTTCTTAAAACCTTCTGCATACGCGGTTTTTTCCTTGCTCATGAATAGACCAACAGCAATGACATCAACCTCAAAGAAAGAAAGTAGTATAACTTTTAATTAAGAATGCGGTGAATGCAAGAATGTCCTAAATTAAGTTGATACCAACGATGTTTCAACAAACAATGCCATTGATTTAACTAATGCATAGGGAAAGGAATAATTCACGAGTTCAATGACCAACATGTTATAATCCACTGTCCTATACATACCGTACTCCTTCTATTCGTTCATTGTGTGTTGTTCAAGTGAGTGACAGCTAGTAGACAAATGGCCGGGGCTTGTGTATAAATAGGACAATATCGTTGAACTCGCGAAATATTCCTTTCCCTACATGCTCAGTCGTAATCATATGAAGTGGAAAAAGTAAAATGATGTGAAAAAGTAAGTAATAATATTGTCAACGTCGGGTATAAATGGGGGAATTAATTAACAAAACAAAAACTTAAAACCTAACATCAACCTTGGGGGGGGGGGGAGGGGAGCCATCCACCACCAATCTGTTATAGGCCAGATCGGACGCCTCAAAATACACAAAAATGAACTTTAAAGACATGTAGAGCGAAACAATAACATAGGGATAGCGAGAGGTAAACATGGTTAAAATAAGGGAATGGGATCTTTTCACGGACTGCAAGTATTTCTTGTAATCTACAAATATCAACTTATTTACCAAAATTTAAGACTGTACTTTTACTTGTTCTACTATGGGAAACTAGTACCTATCAGGAGTAATTAATTAAATGAAGGCAAATACCAAGAAAATCGGGTTCAAAACAACTTTGAATTAGTTCAAAAGGTTTACAAAAGTGATTCTTCAGCTCGTACACTGAGCAAACAGTTTTACAATAAATTGCCCTCAACTGATTACAATTACAATACTATTTGTTATAACTTCAAAACAAACGAGGGACGGTTTCTGCCACGAAGGGAAACACAAAACTCTATCTTTAAAATTCATACTTATTACGGATTTGAATATCAACTGCAAATTAAACGCCAAATTACTTTACCTACGGACACATTACTCTACGAAATTAAGGGGGAGGGGGGGTAAAGACACAAATTGGAGACTGATTGATATTACAATAAAGTAAGTGACTCTGTATTACTACATACAAGTGATTCTGTATGACTCTGTATGACTCTTAGCTCGGACCTAATTTTCTACTTACACTAATAGACTACATAACTGATCACATTTTGTACTGAAGTCCCTCGGGGTTCCTCCAACCCTCAGCCTCGACGAAGGAATCAATCAGTTGAAGATGGAAGACACAAGATAAATCGGCAATCAGCCCAAAACATTTCTCAACGACTACTTTTATAAACTCAGGCTCGAAAACACTTCCTGGACATTCAAACGACTGCGCACGTGGTCAAACAAACCGTTATCGTTCAACGGTAACCGACGGGAGTGTTGATAATATTATCCCAGAACATCTGCGCAGCGCTGAAGTACCAACGTACGCAATTCCAGGACTGAAAACCTGGATGACATCAAGCCTGCCAACTTAAACAGGTTGTTTTCTCGGGATTCTGCAGAGAAGCAATAAACAAGCTACGCTAGCTTTTCTCAGATCGGCGGTGCAGTAAACCTACGTCATCCCAGCTGATGACCAGTGACCCAATCAAGGCTCTTCGCATTAACTAGCCTGCACGTGGCCCATGAGTACCGTAAACATAACTCATCAGCTGTTGTTTCGCTGGGCGCTCAGTGACGTAACTAAATGCAGGTGGACAAAGTGCTCGGCGCGCGCACAAACACGGCGACAAGAAAAGACTCTACTTCACTAGAAGGCTACAAAGAAAATAACGCCACGTGTGTTGTGTACAGAATTACGTTTAAATATTACATCACCCAGCCCTACTCGGGATAGCAGCGGCCTACGTGAGATGTACCACGACCGTACTGTGAAACAATCGCCTATCTCAGGCATAACATGTAGATGTATTAAGGGGGAGGGGGGAATTGGACAAAAACTTTAAAATACAACTAATGTTACACAGTCGCTATTATTAAAAAACTAGAATTCAATAAACTCAAAAGTGAGGAATTATTTAAAGCAGGGATCTCAACAAAAAATTAAGGCATCTTAACAAAAAACTAAAACCAGAAAAATCGCTTCGTGACAACATGATATATAGAATAAGGACATTACCAGAGGACTAATATGTAATTTTTAAGTTTTATTACACAATAGTGTCGCTGAATATTGTGAGCAACACTGCAGACATTAATTTGAAGTTAATTATTTTTTAAATTGTGTTATAATTTATTTTAAAGACATGAATAAATAAGAATTAATTTTAATAAAAATATAAGAATTATGAATAAGTTATGAAACATTGTCATTTTGTTATAAGAAAATACCTCTTCATTTTAATGCCCAGTTTCATTCACTAGCCTATATGGTCTTATCTTACTTTTCGCTTTTATGAAATCCAAATAATAATAATAATAATAATAATTTTGCGATTATACATATACCTTGCGCTGCAGTACGGAAATGTCAGTTGAACTTGTAATGTATGTTTAGGTTGCAATCAGTCCGACAAATTAAGAATATAAAACAAATGCTAGAGCGATTGTGGCATAAATACAGGTAAATAGTTCAACTGTCATCCCTGTACTCTAGTGCGAATACACGCTATAAGCGTAAATTTCACATTTTTCTTCTCAGAGGTTCATGAAAGCGAAAAATCAAATATACCATATTGCGACCGAAAACAAGTCTTAAATGTAAACAGATATATGCACTTGAGGACATGTGTTGTTACAAATAATGCTGTGAAAGATTACAACATTGAGCTGTAATACAAAAAGTAACTATAACGCGAATATAATAAATAATTCATCTAACAAAATTAAAACTGTTTGGTAAATACAATGAAATACCTCTTAGGACGAAAATCCAAACGTAAGTAAATATCTTAAATGTAAGTAAATTATACACTACTCACTAGCAGTGGTAACGTAAGTACTTTCGATTAGTGTTATTTAAAAATTTCTAAGGAACTGGTGTTAAATTTTTTAGCGTTTAACTGTCGAATTAAAACCCAATGGATTTTGTGCAGAAGATGTACCCTGATAAACTTTCAGAAATAAAATTTCCTTCAATTATTGCCTCGGAAATTAAAAAGGCAATTGATATTCTTAAATTCAATTTTACAAGGGTATGGTGGTTTAAGCATTAAAATTGTGAAATTCTGTTCCGTGTGTAAAAATATGTTAGAAATGGAATTTTTCCACTTGGATCAAAATATGCTGTGATTATTCCTGAACATAAAAACAGTATGTAACAAAATTTTATAATTGAATAATATTGTCATTTTTATCAACTTTCAAAAAATAGTATATTAAATTTTTTTTTAAAAAATATAAATGACCACTTTAATAAACATAAAATATAGTATCAAAAAAATTTTGTATTTTGATTAAAATTTGCCTCTGGTAATGCATTTATTACTATCTTTCAAGAAATGTGAGCATGTGCTTATAAATTTTTCGCCTTGGTAAAAGTTTTTGTTACAGCCGATAACAGTATTTTACTACCAGAATTTCATTTTTCTGGAATTATAGAAAAATTCTTAAACGCTTTGAGATCGTACCTTTGTAATCGTCAACAGTCTGCACTTATTAAAAATATTGATTTGTCTGAATCAATATCTAAAAATGTTGCTGTATTTTATGCAGTACCTCAATGCACAGTGATTGGATCCCTGTTGTTCTAAATATAAATATTGACGGTTTACCCATATCAGTACAAGAGAGGGCAAGCACAGCGCTTTTTGATGATGACGTTAGTTTAACAACATATGATAGAGTAGTAGTAATAATTTTTTGAATGTCGCAAATCTTTTTAGGTTTATTGAATTGTCTCTTGGCTAATAAATAACCGGTGAATTGTTTGATAAAACATTTCTTCAAACATTTTGCATAAATACAAAATTAATTTTCTTAATTAAATTATTTGTAATGATACCTACATATTGTTAGAATGTATTGGCATGTGGACATATGCTGCTGCTCATGTTTTGTTGAGCAAACTTGTGTTGAATGGCAAAGTACAGAAAAAACAACAAAAAAAAAACAAAGATAAAACACACAAAAAAAAACAGAAAACAGCAATCCCAAATGAATTTCGTCAATTTGGTGATTGGCCGCTCGTGAGCTGGGGAAGCCCTTGCGGTTTTTGTCACGAATATAACTTCCGCCTAATTTCACCCCGCAACATTGCTATAAAAAACACAAACCCCTTCCCCCCTTACACCTCTCCCTCTTCCACTACCCACTCTGGAAGGACATGTGTAAGGGCGAGAAGGGGTTGGTTATGCAATGTTGCGGGTTGTAATTAGGTAGAAGTTATATTCGTGACAAAAACCGCAGGGGCTTCCCCTGACCCATGACCGACCATTCACCTGACTGATGAAATTCCTCTGGGATTACTTATTTAATTTTTTTTCTTGTATCTTTTAACTCTGTTTTTTTTTTTTTTTTTTTTGCTCTGTACTTTGTCATCCAACACAAGTTTGGTCAACAAAACATGATACATTACTTCGTGATACTTCGCCTTCGAATTTCAGTAATAGAAATATGTTAACAATTTTAATTGTATTCTTATATTTGACACATTGGTTACTTACTGTCGAAACTACACATGCCTTATCCCTGTTGGTAACCTACTGAACGCGGCGTAAAATTTTGTAAAGTCCGTACATCCACAAACCAGTAAATTCTAATAGTAAACTCAAATTGCAACAAACATTTAAAAGTGTACGTATTGTATATCAGAAATAACAAGGGAGATAACGTTCTAGGGTTGGAAAACTACAGACTGTAAAATACACGTTGGATTGCATGAGTAACGTATTTAATGGTCAGGTTTTGAGTATGTATGTGTGTGTATACATATATATATATATAATGTATATTTTCATTCCTTGATATTATATGGATTAATTTTTAGGATATTATGCAGTAAAATCTGTTACAAAAAGCAGGAACAAATAATCTTATTCCATTCTAAAATAAATCATATATATATATATATATATATATATATATAATGTATATTTTCATTCCTTGATATTATATGGATTAATTTTTTGGATGTTATGCAGTAAAATCTGTTACACAAAGCAGGAACAAATAATCTTATTCCATTCTAAATTAAATCATTCGCGTAAACAATTATACAAGAAACATAATCTTTTACCATTACAAAGCATATACTTTTGTTTCTTATTGTTGTATATAAAGAATAACAATAGTTATTTTGTTTTTAACCAATCAAATCAAAATACAGTAGCTGATCAGTAATTTATTAATATATAGAAAAGGAATAGGCCCTACACTATTCCACTTCAAAACTTTTTAATATGTTACTAATGATATGTTTTAATGTATGTTGGTGAAATTGGTGCTTTTAAAACAGCTCTATTAATGAGTACAGTTATGTTTTTTTTTTAGTCAATGTTGATTTGAATAATATTAATAAGACTGGTTCTACGTCTTACATTTGGTACTTAACAAAAGGAAGTACGGAAAATAAAACGAATTCATTTCAATTCAAACTATAGGGATAACTCAAAGCATAAAGAATATACATCTCTTAAAAATTAATAACTAGTAACATAAATGTGATTTACATTAATAAAATATGTATTCTGCTAAATCCACTTATGTGCGACAGTTATTCGCCTTTATTCATAAAAATTAGTACTCGCAGAAACCGTGTGTGTAGAGTCTGATCAGGTAAAAAGTAGAAAATATTTTGTGTTATTTCACCTTTTAACGTTTTGTAAACAACCAAATTTCAGAAAGTATAGTTATGCTGTTAAGTAGCTTTTTGATGGTTCGGGGTTAAATTATTTCTTTCAAACACGACCTCTGCAAACAATTGCTACCCGCAAACGCCTACATTAGACATACACCTACATGTTCGTTTAGAAATCCTAGTCTCTAAGGATGCGAATTATTAACATTAAATAAACTTTTAAGGGAATTATAAATGGATGGCGTCCGAATTTCTGCCCATGAATTTGATTTAATTTTCGTTCTTTAACCAAGAACAGTATTTGACTGCACCGTTTGGGTGCCTACAGCGCTCTCGTCGGCGGTGCACAGTGGACCACGTGACTATTGTAGAGACTTGATTGCTCGGAAGGCTGTTGTTTAGTATCGCTATATTTCCTTGCTCTTAATCTATGCTTCCCCTTCTCCTCTTCCCTGCGCAGGCGCATTAGCTAGACTCTGGCCAGGTTGAACTAAGGCAGGGGTGTTAGACGTACCAGGATCCTGGTACACGTACCAGTTTTCAGGGTGCTGTACCATGTACCAGGACACTTTCGTCCTGGTACGCAAAAGTACCAGGATTTCATAATTTTGCATTCAAATGTATTAAAAGCCATCATTAAACAGTGTTTTCAGCAAAAACCTTGCAAACAAAAAATGTGTTTCTGCACAATACTTCTTCTGAATTCAGAGCATGAATCTGCGCACATAGTTATTGCAGGTTATTGCATCATTCAAGCTTTGGCAGACATGAACCTCTGATTTTCTGTTAACTAAGAGTATTCTTTAAACATTTGTAATATATTTTTTCTCTTAAAATACTTAAGACATGACTTAGTACTTCATATTTTTTCATGCCTGTCAACATTTGCGATTTTTTTACCATGTACCAGGTTTTCGTTTAAAGTACCAGCTTTTTTGTGGTGTCAGTACCAGGATTTTAGAGTCACCATCTAACACCCCTGAACTAAGGTTCTTGCGTGGGCCGTCAGCTTTCTTTCCTTTCTCTTCTGGACGTGGGCACTGATAATGTAAGTACTTCTGAGCTCCTAGTGTAGTGTCATAGGGAGGTTGGGGATTTGTCCCCCCGTGGCGAGCAAGGCGGCTGCCGTCATGTGTTGTCTTTGAAGTATAGTAGTTTATTTAATTCATGTTATGTTTTTTTCTAAATTCCTTTTTCGGTTGCCGTCTGATGAAAAATTCTCTCTTGGTCTTAAAATGTTTTTTGTAGGGTTTTGCTATGTTCTTTGCTATCTGACTTTACCACGTGGTATTTATTAGCTGTTGTGATTATATGTTGCCTGATTGCCTGGTGGCTTTTTGCACACACGTGTGTTGCTTTGTTAACTTCTAGCTTTGTAACCCCATATTGTGACATTATGGAGCCCGTGGAAGTAACTACCTTTGTGATGGCACGTTTGGCGTTTTATGTAATTAAATTCTGACTTGCCCAGATATTTTCTCTTTTCAGTTGATATACTTTGTGATACTTGTAAAACGAATTAATATTTTTTTTGTAAATTTTTAAATAATAATTTTCTGTCTCACAGACGCTAGTAATGTCCACTGTGTAAACACATATTTGGATTTTCCATGTGTTTAAATCGCCAACCTTTTAACTTGTGATTAGTACTTCTTGCTTGTTTATACATTTGTTTGAATTTGTAATATTTTTATAATCCGCAACACGTGGTATGTTACATGACTAGTGATTAAATACTATGTTTTAAAGTATCCTAAAAGGGCATTGCATTGCTTAATTTGTAAGTTCAATGGATGATACTCAATAAAATGAAAGTTGCCAATTTTACCTGTAGCGAATTAATAATAGGTAGGCCTACAAAATAGTCTTTTATTCTTTGGTGAATACTGTACCACATGCAGCATCGTGCTTAGTAGTCATTGCAGCATAAATAACGTCACTGGTATTAGACTTATGAATCCTTAAACAAGACATCACCAAATATCGAATTAAAAAAAAAAAAACAGTGTGATGAATATTATGTGTGATTACTGAAATGTGTGAAAATAATATTTTGTTAAAGTTTAAGATGTAAAATTACTGGAACGAAAACAATGAATAAATTACTGGACTTAAATAAATATAAGTTTAAATTATCGTGAAAGTAAAGTTTTTAATTACAGAATAATTATTTAAAAAAGAATCTTGTTGAAAGAAAATATGAACAGTGGTGTTATTGTTAAATAGTTACAAAGTTCACTTTTGTTTTTACTTTTAAAGCTCACGTTTCACTCACAACATGTAACAATAAGAACCCTGAAAGTTTCATTGTACGTCGTTTATCTGCGCTTACTGCTCTACCTCCCACTGCACGCAATACATTTTATTCTGTGAGCATCGATGTTCTGTGGCTAATCACCTCTACTTCAGGTAACGAGGTATCATGCACTACCGGGCAAATCGCCCGCTGATTGAATTGCTGCGAGTGACATACAGTCGATTGCCACTATGCCAGATTGCCCGCAAGTTATACCGTTAATCCGATACGTACCACTCCAAAAAGCGAGCCGGATATCTAAAACTGAGCCGCAAGCGGATTCGAGAGCTCGCTCTCCAAGTAGATAATCGATTTTCGTGTTGTTTTTGCATCCCGAATGCACGGCGGGGAGAAATATTAAATGAACTGCTAGGGGCTGATTTCGATATCATGTATGCATCCTTCAAACAAAAACTGTGCTTCTCATATTCTGCTGTTCATAAAGCAAACTTATAGGGCTGATTCAATTGCCGCGTGAATGTGTTTTAGGTATGTCACATTCTCATAGTTAACCAACAAAAATGCTTTTTGTTGTTTACTAATTCGTTCAAGAGTTGGAGATACAAATATTTGCAATGTATACATATTTTTAAAGGGCCATAAAAAGTAGATTTACATTAACGTTACGAAGTATCGCAGTTTTAATTAGGCTTCAAACTGTCATATTCATGGAAATTAATTTTTGTTTCTTTGTGTCATTCACTGCAGCGTGATGCTTTCACTACCTTTCTTTTGATTTATTAGTAGTCTCATTCCAGAGTTTACTATCACCGATATGAAATAAAAGTAGGTTGAAAAACACAAGAGAACTGCATCCGCTTTAACATCTAATTATTTTAACATAAAATGCAGCTCATTCATGTGCGTAATGGACGTAGACCTACATTGTCTGTGGATTACCTTACAGCTCAGTGGCCGTGTATTTAATACAAAGAGTCAATCATAAACGAGCCTCAATAAACTAATGGCCACGGTCGTAGAAGAACAGGTCTGGACACTCGCCTATCTACCAATGTATTTTGCTTGACCCCCCTGTTGTTTGGCTGTAGTTCGTCAAGTTACCGAGAATGTTGTACTTTTTGGCGCTGTAATCCGGTCGGTCGGACTCAAACTCCGCCCACTTTTTTTCCATTGTTAACATTATAAAGTAAATAAATTTTTCTGGAGACATAATTTAAAATTGTGCGTGAAGAAAGAATTTCATAAATTGATAAAAAATACGTTTTGATAAATTTTTTATCTTAGTGGAAGGGAAGAGGACGGAGTTTGAGCTCTACCACCCGGATTACAGCGCCAAAAATGAATAGCATTATCGGTAACTTGATGAACTGCAGCCAAACAACAAAGGGGTCAAGTTTCCAGGCGAATGTCCAGACCTGTTCTTCTACGGCCGTGCTAATGGCATACTTCTGTAGAAAATACAAGATGAAATAGTCTAACCAGTCAACAATATCCTGTTTATAGTCTAAACATTTCGCCAGAATATATGCCATTGTAAGATATTTGTGACTATGAAATTGTTTTAAGATAAGTTAGCAAACTCACTATAATGTTGATTACGTTTTACAGTAACTTAAGTCTAATTAGTTACGTGATGAGGTCGAATGTTACCCTCAGAAACATCATAGTTAAAAATTTGCTCTGTGAAATAAATGAAAGCACTGGCAAAAATATCGCCAAAAGACTTTAGTACGGAACCTTTAAACGAGTCTGAGTCTTGACACTGAGGGGAAAAAATGTGACTCTGTTTTCGTTGCAGCGATAGAAGTCTTTTAGTGGGAAATTAGTCTTGTTTTGTCTTTGGCTTAGTAAGTTTTCACAACTTAAAATGTGTTGTCGTTATCGGAATTGTCTGTATTACAGCAGAAAAAAATTTAAAATCAAGAGAATGTATATGCAGTTTACATCGGAACACATTTTCACCCATAAAATTTATCTATTCTATGTAGAAAAATATAATAATTAAATGTAGAAATTTATAATAATTTAATTTGTAATAATAATATTAAATTACAAATATATAATGGTGTTCCAGACGACCTATATTGAACAGTTATATAAACAGTTACACATACGTGCCAAAGCATTTATGGATACCAAACATATTGCTGCATGCCGCGACTATCTGGCTGAATGGTGTAAGAAGATACTGTGGTGGCAGAGCTAAGAGACCTCCATGTGCACTGTACGGCTCGTATTACCTTGAGTGGCGCCGCAGCAACCACCTGAATGCCGCGATTATCGTGCGAGCAGCGTAAGCTGATACAGCAGCGGCAAGAGTAAAGAGGTTCGGCGTGCACTGTGCTGCTCATGTACCACTTTTGCGACGTGCGGCAGCGGCCACCTGCATGTCCATCTCGGGCTTCGTAAAGACTCGAATGACAGCAGTTATCACAGTGCGTGCTCTATTTTGCGGGTGTTACTTGACCTAGATACTACCTCCTTCTAGGAGCTTTGAGATATAGACTTGTCGAGAGAATTCCAGGCTTTAGAGTAAGAGTATAAAAGAGAGCTGCGGCAGAGACAGGAGAGTGTTTGGCTGCCGGGTGCATGGTGAGAGTTGGAGTGATAGTGACGAGTGGTGAGAAATATTGGGTTTGCGAGAAGTGCTCGAGGGCGTCTGGCGAGGTTGATTGCGGCAAGTAGCATGATGAAGGAATTTCTGGGCTACAAGAGGTTCATCGTGCTTGTCAGGGACAGTAGGTCCACCATTTGTAGATGGTGAGAGATACATTTAAAGAACAGAGAATTTGCATATTGGACTGTGATATTTAGATTTTATAATGTTTATGTAAATAGATGTTATATGTTATGTTTGATGTATTATTTAATAGTATTTAATCATTAGTGACATATAGAGATCATTTTGTGGTAGATGATTATAAATAAATTAGGTTAGCTATACTTATTTTATTTTATTTCATCGAAGACCTCCATCCCTTATGTACCTAGCCCCAACTTGTCAGAATGGTGTCAGAAGTGGGATGGAGACACTTATTTAAAATTTATTTTTATGTTCAAAAATATTAAAATTAAGTATACACAGTTAGACATTAAAAGAAGATTGTTAAGTTCCCTTAGGTACAAAGTTTTAGGTTATAAGTATATGCTTACAAGAAAAATGGCTAGTGAGTTAGGATTGCGAGCCGTAATAGAGGGACTAGTAGCCAAATAGCCAGCCAAATTAGTGGTGTAGATACAAAAATTTAGAGTGTAAATGAAAATGTAGATAGGAAAATAGACAATGTTAATGAGAAAGTAGAAAAGAAAATAGACAGTGTTAATGAAAATGTAGACAAGAAAATAGACAATGTCGATAGGAAAATAGAGTTAATGATAATTTAGACAAGAAAATAGAAGGAATAGTGAGCTAGTGCATACAAAAATATGTATGGGGACAACATAATTGAAAGTGTTTCTTAAACAGTGGTGTCGACAAAAAAAATCGTAAGTGTGAAAGACGATCTGCAGAAAGAGGTGAGTGTCTTAAGGATAGAATGGGAGGAATTTCAACAGAAACAGGCAGGTGGTCAGCCATCGGTGTCTCGGGATAGCAGATCGAAGAAGCCAGAGCCGAGACACGAGGGTAGCGGCGAAAAGTACTCTGCGGCGTCCTGATTGGTGGCAGGATTGTCACAGTACACAAATGCAGCTGGTGTTGCCATGTGTGGGGTAAGAAATGGGGTTACAATAAAACCTGCGCCTTATGATGACCAAACTCCATTGTAAATATCAGCACAAAAGTGATATTGTTGCAACCCTGAATGGTTGGACAGAAGAGTACCGTGCCTACTACCTGGTAGCAGTGTTGAGAGGCCCTGCAATCAGTATACTCCAACCTCTACCTGACTGATATTGCCTGAAGTATTCTACTTTAGTCTCTGCCCTGGAACTGCGCTTCGGGACGCTATTCGCGTCTTGCCCACCATGCTCAACTTAGAAGCCGCAGTTAGTGACCTGGGAAGCCACTTAAGGAACTATGGCAGGACATAGTGAGACTAGACCATCTGTCACTCTAGGGGTGTCTAGAGGAGGTGCGAGATGTGCTTGCCGTTGAGTTCTTCGTTGATGCCATTGCTGACATGGAGGTGCGATAAGCAGTAACGTCTGGCAGCACCTCATATCATGCAAGATGCTCTAGCCCGTGCACTGGAAGTTGAGTCAGCACGGCAGGTCCCAGCGAATAGGCATGTGGTGCGAAGAGTAAAAGTACCAAGCGACGAAGAGGGAAACAGCATCGAGAATACCCTAAAGGATATTAAAACAGCAATCAGTGTCATTTCCAGCAGTGTTGGTGCATTGGAGCGCCACCCTTGACCAAAAAAGCGGCCAGAGTGCTGGTAGTGTGGACGTCCTGGACACCTGAAGGCCCAGTGCCGACAGAATCAGCGACGAAACCAGGGCCGAGAGCCAGGTGAGACCAATCAATAAGCTCGAAATTCGGGAAATATGTAAACACCAGTCTTGAGTAGTGAAGGTGGATGATTGCTGGAAGTAAGGCCCTACAATACCTTCAAGTACATTCGGTGAAACAGGAACTTGGTGCATTGCTGGTAGAAGGTAGCCTGAATTATGTACCCTGTCAGATGTTGTAGACACACGAGCAACCATTACTGTAGACAGGCTAGACATCATTGGGCCTTTCCCTTAGCAATTACGAAGTATTTGCGAGTGCATGTTAACAACTATAACTGGTGAGACAACACTAGGGAAAGGGAGGAAGAGTGAGTGTACAACTAAAATTGGGAGAACTCGAGTTAGAACATGAATTCTACATAGCAGATATTGCATATGCATGTTTACTAGGACTAGATATTCTGCGCAAACTAGGATGATGCATTGACAGTCGACTAGGAGCCTTGAGGGTAGGTGAAATGGAGTTGGTATTGATACCATGGCCAGAATTATCAACACCAGTCAGCTGCCCAGTAGTTTATTGTCAGACCATTGTGTTGCTGTTGCCAGCTTCTAGTGAAATTGTGATACCAGGGTGCTGCATTGGAAAATTTGTGAGGCCCTTAGGGTTAATCCAGTCTATGAGAAGGAGTAATCTCCCTATGGAGTACTTATAGCAATGACTTTAATTTCATCAAGCTTACATAATCTCGCTGTTAAAATGATAAACTTGACTGGCAAGGCAATTCGTTATGAGAAGGAGGCCACGATTGGATTGTGCAAGTAGGTTTCCCAGATAAACACAACTGTGTCTAAGGTCTAAAGGGAGGACCTTGTGAAGCATATTCTTCCAGAACCACTTACAGAATTCCTGGAGAGAACAAAGGAAAACCTGTACTGGAGACAAGAGAAGGCAGTTGCAGAACTCTTAATGACAAATCAAAATTCTTTTTTCATGTGGTTCACATGACCTTGGTAGGACATCTGTGGCACGACGCCATTTAGATACAGGAGAGGCCAGACCTATCAAGCAATCCTCGAGACGTCTGCCTCTTGCTTTACGCGAGGTGGTTGTTGACATACTGAAGGAAATTAAGAACCTAGATGTGATAGAACCATCAAACAGCTTATGGTAATCTCCGGTTGTATTGGTTAAGCAGAAAGATGGCTTAACAATATTTTGTGGGGGGTAACCGGCGGCTGAATGATGTAACAAGTAAATACTCGTACCCACTTCCTCGGATAGATGACACACTGGATAGCCTGGCTGGATCCCAATGGTTCTCAACCTTTGACATGAAAAGCAGCTACTGGCAATTTGAAGTGGCCCCCGAGGATAGAGAGAAGACAGTATTTTCTGTACATGGAAAATTAACTTGGCAATTCAAGTTCATTCCTTTTGGACTATGCAATGCTTGAGCGACTTTGAACAACTTATGGAAAGAGTACTACCATTAGATATTTATGAGGTCTATTTCGATGACATTGTGATCCCAGGGAAGACATTCGATGAACACTTGGCTCTTTTTTATTCAGTGCTTCAGAAGGTAGCAGCAGCTAATTTGAAGCTAGTTACCTCAAAGTGTAATCTGTTCCAAAGAAAAATAAAATTCCTGGGACATGTAGTGTCGGTTGAGGGGTTAAAAACAAATTCGGATAAGATTAAATCAATCCGAGAATGGCCACAGCCAACTGATCGGACTCAAGTAAGAAGTTTCCTGGGGCTGTGTGCTTATTATTTGCGTTTTGTTCGTGGTACATTTCCGGCTGCAAACCAAAATGCATATGGTTCATTGCTTAATAGTGTGTTCTGAGCATTAGCGGACAATGTATAAGTACGTCGTATCGTATATGGAAGATGAGTCCATTTTTAAGAAAACTGTGTACTTAAAAAACAGTGTGTTATCAAACTCTATATAATAGATGCCTGCATAGAGTATGAGAGACGAGAGAGCAATACCTTAATGTCCACCTTCTGTAAGTCTTTGAGCACAAATAATAGGATACAAAACAAATATATTATGAACAAAATAGTAATAAAACAAATTATATAATTAAAATAAAAATAATATGATCACAACAGCAGTACTAGTGTAATTATATCTAGGAGTTTAATGCAGCTTAATAAAAATATATTTACATAGGTTAAGTAGTTGTATATTGAATAAACGATAGTCAATATGTAATAGCCTATGCCCGACTAGAGATGTTAAAGGTAAAATAATGCAAGGAATTAGAAAATTCTTGGGTTTTGTAGCCATACAGCTGATCACATAAAACATAAAAATAATACAATAAACTTTTACGTTAAAGTAATAAAAAAAATATGACTTTGACTAGTAGGGTTGATGGGAGAAGTAGTTTTTGTATATTGAAGGGTGTGGATGATGTCGTCCAAGATGGTCACCGTGACGATATCGAGGTCAAAGGTCTACCGCCAACAATTTATAACTAAGAATATATTTGTGAGAAAACGTGTAAAATTTTGGTTCTTCACGTTCAGTGTACGGATGTTGTAAATGCTAGAGACAGGCAAATTTCGCGAATTCAATGACCTGCAGGCTAGAATCCATTGTACTATGCATACTCAAGCCACGTCTATTCGTTCATTGTCTTCTCAGCTAGTAGACAAATGGTCGGGGCTTGAGAATGCATAGGATAGTTGATTCTAGCATGTACGTCGTTGAATTCGCGAAATATTCCTTTCCCTATGTATATCTTGATGTTAGTTTTAGGTGTGCGCAATATTGGTACATATGAGCATATTCACGATGAGCTTCAAAATACTTCTACTTTATGGTCAGAGCCACTGTTGACTGCTAGCACATCTATGACTCCAGGATTGAACGACTTTTCCTGTCGACAGAATAAGCTCGCTTGTTTTCCATAAAGTTTCGAGGTTTTCTCTCTTTACAATTTTGAGTGGTGAACAATGTTGTTTGCAATGCGAAAGAAAAATATATTTCATTGCAGATAAACTCAATGAAGTTATTTTGGTTAAAGACTGACTACAAAAAGTGAAAAGTTTTGTCCAATGATTTAAAAACAGCACTAGTTCTTAATAAATGTGTTTATTTTTGTTCAGTGACTCAGTTGACTACAATAGTTCATAATTCAATACATTTGTTCGGAGTTCTTCACTCGTCGTGCTTCTATTGTAGTTAAATGCTGCCACTCGCACCTTCAGTTGTTGTCCACGGATACGTTTATCCCTCCATCTTGAGTTCCTTGTTGTTGGTTTTGAATGTCGAGGTCATTGAGTTGCTGCCAACTGCGGGACAAATAAACACCCAAAACGTATGTCCTACTTGAAAGTTTGAAGCGTCATTATTTCCATGCTATCCTGTACCTACTATTTCGCAATAATTATTTTTTTATAACGAGAGCAGATATAAAAAATATGTTTGTCAGTTTTGTGTAAAATAGTTTCTGCGGTGATAACTACTTTTTTTCATTACAAGAAATTATACAACTTCGAATAAAAAGTGAACTACAACAGAATTTAATTAAATAAGTAATTAGCAAAAACCATTTAATCTACTGCATTGAAGAAATCATCCGATATGGAAAAGATGATTTTTAACAAAACTGACAAATCGTTTTTTGATATCTGCTTTCGTTTAGGCGTAAAAATTTAACACCGCGAGAAAAGTACATTCTAATATAACACGCGCAACGTTTCAAATATTTTAATTGAAACTTTTGGCAAGTCGTTACTAAATATTTACTGAACATCCAATTTCGGCAAAATTTGCCCTAAATACGGAATGGTTATGCACTTCATTATTTTGTATCACAGCATAAGTACAGTTTTTGAAGCTACAAGAACAGTTCCAAGGTTAATATAAAACATTTTCACTGCAATATCGTGATGTGCATTTTTGTTCAGCTAAACGATATCGTATTTCTGAAAAAATAATCAATATCTAAGTGTTTAATCAACAGCTTTGGTCATTTACCCGCGTCCGTCGCCCGAGGGTAAGTAGATAAAAGCGTTGCTGAACAGAGAGTGGCTTAACAACATGGTTCGGCGACTCTGAGTAGGTAATCTCGGGGTTTCTCTGGTTTGATATTTTAGCTGACGTCTCGTGCTTGAAGCATTTAACAGACAGCTGCTGTGTCGACACTTCAAAGCTCTGCCTTTGCACTGCCGAGATATTAAAAATGAAAATAAATAGTTATGCAGAAGCGAGAAAATCTTAGGAACCCAGTAAATATATATTTTAATTTTGTTAATTCATTTAGAATTACTGTATTTATAGTATTTAGTAACAGCAATACATTATGTTCTCACGAGTATTACATTCTAATTCATTGAAAACATTTACTGTTGTCTGTAAAGCCCACTTTGTAGAGACCTGAAAAATTTGCGTATTCTTTCAGACACAACAGCAACTAAGTTTGTGCTACTTTCATAATTGGCCTTTGACTTTTTCGACACTTACTTGAAGTCGAAGAGCCAACTGTAACTAAATGCGTGCCCATTTCACTGTGTCAGCGAGCAACCAATGAACAGCTGTTGTCTACTTGAGTATACTCAGATTTTAGGAGGCTATTTGAACCCGCGAATTTTTCCGGTCACTACTTATTTGAATTTATGTTTTTTTAAATTATTTTTGAACATCCTTGTTCTCAAATAGTTAAGAGCTGAGTTGTTGATGTGAGATTAAAAGTAAAACTTTTGGATATTAATAAGTATGTGCATGAATTTGTTTACACGAGATAAAAAGTGGACTCCTTTGTTAAAGTGGAAAGAGAGAGCGAACACGAACAGACTGGAGATTTTGTGTACGGGGTAACAAACATCCAAGCTCTTAGAACGAGTCAAAGATAAATTTTGAGAACACAAAGAAAGAGAACCCTTCCCTCCCCCCACCTCCCTAGGATGAACTTTTGTTCACGTGATTCAGTGGTTATTCTTCTAATGAGTGTTTCGTGTTACTACATTTGTAACAAATGGCGTTGAAGAAGATTTGACTCATAACAAAATTAGTTATGCGGCAGACGTAGAGAGGGAACTGACATACATTAATGAACAACCATTTTACAACCCCCCACCCACCCAACTCTCATTCTACGGCTGAGTATGTCCACGTGTTTTGTCGTTAGTGAAGGTTTCGTCGGTGATTCAGAGCTACGCGGTGACACTATTTTATTTTTGAGATTTTGTAAAGCTAAGTTTTTTTGTCGTTTCAGTTACAGTTTCAGTCTGCAAAGAGTATTTCATTACAAATGTTTGGTCACTAACGTACTGAAATTGCCTCAGTGGCCGTTGTACAGGATGCGCCAACGTAACTTCCATTATTAAATGCGCGCCATTCAGGCTGCAGATGTACAGGGGCGGGAATGATCTCATTCGAGAGGCGTGGGTGTAAAGTTTTGTTCCCCATCACAGACAGTCGTCATTATGCTTTGGAACAGTGAGGAGCATATGTGAACATGCCGGAGGCATTTTACTTCCACGGCTTGATGAATTGGACTTAGGGGACATTTGTTTCCAACAAGACGGGGCAATGGCCCACACGTCCTGGACGTCGGTGGCTGTTTTCAGGGAACACTTCCCAGAGCGCTTCATCTCAATAACGGTCGATTTGGAGTGGCCAGCCTGCTCCCATATTTGGCCCCTTGTGATTTTTGTGGGGTTATTTGAAATCTCGCGTTTATGTCAATTGTCCAAGGACAATACACACACTGAAGGCCAACACCCGGGCAGAAATTGCAACGTACCCACTACTATGCTGGTAAGTGTCATGATATACGCCAAAAATCGGCTTACTCGGTGTATGGACAATGGGAGGTGTCATCTAACTGATTTGATTTTCAAAACTTTGTAAAACCAAACTTTCGAGATGTACTCAAATTATACAAATTAAAATGCAAATTTTCTCATTCATATTATGGGTTTTATTGCCATGTTATATAACTACGCCCTCCTGGGCCTCAACACTAGCACTTGAGGGCGCAGTAACAGTTCAACTAAACTGTGGCCAACTATTATTTGAATATTATTAATTTTTAATGTTTTAAAAGACAGAGATAAATTGCAACTCGCCATTATCCCCACACGCATCACAAAGAAAAAGAGAATTACTACCTGACTCATTTGTTAACGACACTTTATATAAATAACTTACTTACAAACCCAAGTGCTTCAATTTCATAACGGTATAAAAGGACACAAACGTTGATAAGCATTACTTTCAAAGGAAAACAATGTTACAATTAACTCAAATGCACTTTCAGTAGCAACCCTACAGAGAATATTACAATATGCACTAAATGCAATGTCACAATAAAAGAAAGGATTGCAATAAATTCATAGTTAGTTGCTCATACTTAAAGTCGACTATACGATGTGTCATTTTACATATATTTGTACCCTTTCTATGGCCGTCTTTTGGCATTCAGAGTCTAATAAAACGCGCTGATAATGTTTACCCGAGCACTGTACCAAATTTGAACACCAAATTTAAAGCCTCGTAGAATATCACGGTACTGTACAAATCGCACAATTTAGAGCCAGCAGTTTTCTAATTAGTACATATCTTCACAAAACAAATACTTTCCAAGTCCAGTATTTACAGAAATTTAACAGTAGAACGGATTATCACAATCCTTACTGACCGAAATCACCTCGAATTTCCTCACAGCTGATTTTTTTTGTATGTTGGCATTTCTAGGGCTAAACCAATTAAAAATAGCACTTGTCCTACCTTCAGCCAGAAGTAAGATACCAATTCACCATGTGCATCTCACGTGGCTGGTCTCAGCATAGTTCCTCATACAAACTGCACGTAACGACGAGTATCTTGCAAAACTCGTGTATAGGTGATTCGGAATAAAGTGAGCACTCAAAAAAGCCCTGATTAATTTCTATTTTCTGCCAGTTTATATCTTTCCGCTACATGTAAACATCAACATTGTCACGTGCTTTTATTTACATAAGCTTGTACAATGTTTACATTTACGTTACAGTGCTCCGATAAATTTTAGCTACAATATGTACTCATTAAATGCATGTGTATTGAATACATGCTATACTCAGTAGTAATCTTAGTTATAAATACCTGCGAGTAAACATCTTATAACACTGGTTTCTCTGCGTCTACTCTAACGGCGCTATTACCGTTACGAATCTCGTAAATGCATGCACAGTATATTCGAACTTTTAAATTAAAACCGCCACTAAAAACACACATGACACACGCAACTCAAGAATTCAAGTTCCGTTCAGCATACTGCAATGAACGACGACGACGCACGTAAAGAGAAACAATAAATAACGTATTTTCTTAACGTGTGAAACAGGGGGAAAAAATGCTGTTTCTATTTCCAGATACTCAGGCTGGCAAACATAAAACATAACAACTTACATTACTAATGACTTCACATAATTTATCAATGATATTCATGAACAGTCACGTATAATACTTTTATGTGTGTTTATCAGAAACCCATATTCATTACATAACGGACAAACAAACTGAATGGCGCAATTCGCCTCCAAGCGGCGAAAACCTAACTCTGATGCCATCTGTCGGTGAAATTTCAAACTATCTCTGCGGCGCGAAGCAATAGCGGCGTGTGCCAACGATAATCGACTCGGATGCGTCGCATTGTGC